>JAMZAV010004032.1:0-55421 GCA_024449915.1 Sweltsa coloradensis
TCTTCCTTCAGCAAGGTCCCCAAAAAGTGCCCAATCTGGTTTTTTGCAAAAATTTTTGGCAATTCCCTTTTTTTTTTGTTTTCCTTTTGGTTTTTTTTGCCCCACACCCCAAATAACTAACCTTTCTTTTTTTTGTCCCCCCCCACATTTAGGCCCACATCCCAAGCCTTTTATTTTCTTTGACCTACTAGGCCTAGGTTTTACCTTGTTCACAAACAGCTTGCTTGTCAGGCAGCCCTACCCTGGCCTGATTTTTTTACCGCTCCATCCTAGCTCGCGCGGGTTTGGGCCCGTCCCCCCAAAATTTCGGGAGGGGCCCAAACACAGACTGTGGGGTCATATCTGGACCTATTTTCGATAATTTTTTTCTTTTGAGTTGCTTAAAAAAAACTTTTCCAATTTTTTGGTCACGCAGGTGTTCATCTATGAGTGGGGCCAAACCCCCACATTGAAGACCCTGGCGGGGGTTAACCTAACTTAAAACCTTATCAATAGACTCACCCTCTTGTTGGCTAAGTCACGGAAATTTTGTTTTCTTTCATAAGGATGTTCCCCCCTAGGGGGGAAACTTCAAAAGCCCAACGCTGCGACAGCTTCCAAAAAAATTTTTGGGAACCCCCAAACTGCCCCTCCGCTGGCAGACTGTGATACCCCGTCCTGAAACCCAACCTGTTTTATCAACAATGTTGCCTTCTTTCTTTGGGGGTTCTTTAATATTAGCACTTTCTTTGCATAATTTCAAATCCCCTGACCCAAACGCGTCCAGCGTTTCCCACCTTTTGTCTGGTCCCCCTTTGAGCATTCAAAAGGGCTGCACCCTTTTTTCACCGGACATGATTAAAACAATTTGGTGGTCAAAGGCCTATGAAAAACGGGTTAATATAACAAACCTTCCACCTTTTTTTCAGATTTTCGAATGTATTAATTTACCCTCCGTCGCCCAATGTAGTATCCCGGGGACGAGGTGTTCACCTGGTTTACATACTAATTAATCACTGTACACTGTTTAGGCCAAACTCGTCTGTCATTACGTCAGTTTTTTTCAGAAAACCGGACATATGGTCGCCCTCAAAATACTACACTTTGTCCCTTAGCAACAATAGTTCTAGTCAAGTAAGAGAGCGCTTCCGGGGAAACGGGGCATACAACCTAACTCAAGTTGAAATTCCCCCAGTGGCGGCAAACCCGACAATCCCAGGCCCGAAAAATATTTAATTGAAAAATACATTTTAATACATCAAAAACAAAGCAATAAAGAACCCAAAAAAAGGAAAGCAAAAACATAAATATGGAACATAAAGACGATAAATTAACTTTCATAAACACAGAGACCCAATTTCCCCACAAATAAAAAATTAAAATCAAATTTTTCTTTTTCTTCGATTCCTTATCATTGCTTCAATTTTACTTTTTAAAAATTTTAAAAATTTTCCCAGGGTCAGTAAAATGGGTTTTTAAAATCATAAGAATTGAATTCCAAAGGATACTCCCCTGTACAAGAAAACTTTCTTAATGATTCAGAAATTAAATTTGGAACTTTCAAAAAGTTCATTAGAAAAGAATTTTATCAAGATCAACCCAAAAAGAAAAATTTCGGGGAAAAAAACCTGAATAAAACCTTTCCCAATTTTTTTGTATGTATTTACCAGTACGCTATATTTCATTTTTTCCTCAAACGTTTAAGGGAACAGATTGTAAAACTTTGGCTCATGGAATTGAAAACAAAAAGATGGTCAATTTTCTTCCCGAAATAAACCCCAAAATTCGGTAGAAAGGGCCCTTTCTGCCCCCCAAAACCCCTAAACCAAAAATCAAAAATAGGGGGTCAATATAAGAATCTACAAGTAACCTCAAAAATTTTTTTTTGTTTCAAAAACCCCTTTCAAATTTTACTTATAATTCCAGGGTTTTATATACTTTTTTTTACATACATATTTATAAATTTTTTTAAAATTTAAATTACAATCTTAAAAACTCCAAGATATTTAAATTTATATCTATAGAAAATTTGCTTAAAAACCAAAATTTCAAATTCCAACGTCAAGTTTTATGCTTCTTTATTAGCCTTATAAAAACATAAAATTTGTTTTTACTATAAATTAAAATTTAATTTCCTGAGTTTTAAAACCCCAAACATCCATTCCCCCTTAAAACTTTTTTGAAGACCCTCTTTCGATCTCTTCAACATCCAAAACCTTCTAATAAAAGACCAAGTTCCCTCACAAAAAAATTAAAAATTTTTTTATTCCTCCCATTAAAGTAATAATCCCTCTATGTAAAAAAGGAAAAAAAAGGGGTCCCCAATATTGATCCCTTTTGGACTCCACAAAATATATTGAATAATTTTTGAACTATTTTTTGCAAGGGTTTTTATAAACTTTTTCTTTTTTTAAAAAATAATCCCCCAATATTGATAACAAATAAGGACTTAAATTTTTTACCTTGGGTTTTTTGTTTATTAAAAAAGGGAAAAAAGGTACTGAATCAAATGCTTTCCTAAGATCAAAAAAAACAGCTCCAACCTTACCCTTTCGCTTGTCCAAACCCTTTATAGATAAAATCGTAAAACTTTGAAAGGGGGCCTTTTCGTTTTATTTTACCTTTCCTAAAACCTGGGTGGTTTTTTTACTTAAAAAACCCCTTTAGATTCACCACTTCATGTATAACCTCATGTTGGGAAAATTTTTTCAATAAAATTTTTCCCCTACAAATTTGGGAAAAGTTTTTATAGGTCGATAAGAAATTTCCCATCACCTTTTTACCTTTTTCCCTTATAAATAGGGGTTAAACCCCCCCCATTTTAGCTGTGTTTGGGGAAAACAAACCTACAAAAAGAAAATGGGAAATTAGTACCCAATAAAACCCACTAATTGATGCGGGATTTTTTGAATACTTTTGCATGGAATCTCTTGAAGTGTTTTTTCGAAACTTTTTAAATTTTAAACGTTTTAAATTTCTGAAATGATTTTTCATTAGTTTCCCCCTTTTCAAAGCGGGGGATCATCTGCTTCTTTTCCCATTTTAAAACCCTTTAAACCCTTTCCAATTTTTCCCGGAATAATCCCACATCGGGTTTACCCAAAAAAACCCTTTTCTGTAATTTAAAAAAGCAAAAAGTTTAGGATTAACTTTTAGGATACCCCATTCTCTTCAAAGAGGCCCAAAGCTACAAATCTTTTTTCACTTTGTTTCCGTCAAAATTATTATAAACTGCCAAAAAGATTTTAAAAGAAATACATTATCAAAAAAAGGGCCCTTAAAAAATTGCTCACGCTTAAAAAAACGAATCCTGATTTTTAAACCTTTTTCTAACTTTCTTGTTTCCCCCCCCTTAAATGGCCTTCAAAAAATTCTAAATTCCCTTTTGCGCAAGGGGCCCTCCCCTTTGGCATGGTTTTTCCCTAATATCTCCCTGTTAACCATGAGGTTTGGTTTTTTTTTAACCCCTTAATTTCGGGGGGGTGCTTGCCATTTAGATTTTTCCACAGTTATTTTTAACAAACTTTTTCTAATTTATCATCTGAACTTACCCCCAAAATCCCAAATTTTGGGTCAAGGGGACCACTTATATATCTTCTTTTTCCCTTTGCTTTCCAATCAACATTCTTATAATTTCTGTTTTTAAAAATTTAGGAAGAAACTTTTGCTTATTAATTTTAAAGAACACAAAAAATTTTTTCAGATCCTTAACCCTACACAAATAAGACCTGACTAAATATATTTTTCATTGTGTTTTACAAAAAACATATAAATTTTAAAGTAGCTGACCTATTATAAAACCCTAGTAACAGTTTAAAAATCAATTGCGCCAACCCATTTTATCTAGTGAGATTTTTTAAAATGTTTTTACTGGAAATGTCTTCTTACTAAATCAATGTTAAAAACACATAAAAAAATATTCTTAGTTTCCCAAATTTTAAAATTTATTTCCCTAAACATCAAAAAAATCAAAAATTCTTCTAATTTTCGTATGGAAAGCTTTAAAAAACCCTGCTGTAAAAATCATTGGTTTTACCCCATTTGGAAGGGCCAAGAAAATTTATTTGCCCTCCCAACTAAACATCCATAGGAAATTTAACTTTACCCCCCCCTTTTTCAACTCCCCTTTTACTAAACTTTTCTCAGAAATTATAAAAACAAACCCCTCCCCTCCCCTTTTCCCAACGATAAAATTTTTAAGCTTTTAAAAATTGCCCAAAAATACTAAAAAACCACCTAGAACAGATTCACTAGATATTTTTTCCCACAGCAAGCAATAAAATCAAAATTGTACGTGTCAAGAAAACCTCCAAATGATCTAATACCTTTTCCAACTTAAATAATTAAGATGTCCAACTTCATTCCTTTTTGCAAAACGGTAAACCTTTAGCAACATCACATTACTTTGAGAAACCCTTTGTCGACATCATGATTAAAAAGATCGTTTTACACTTTAAGGGGGGGAAAAAACAATTTTTAAACAAAACCCTCTCGGCGAAAAATCTTCTTTTTCTTTCTTCAGTTCATGACATCTTGAACACCCACATTGAAAACACTTGCTTTTTATTCCAAATTTTCTATACACTTATTTTGCTTCCCTCGTCCAAGCCCGGAAACGAAAGTCTCATTGCTCATATTTAACCCCTTTTGATGAAAAAAAACTTTACATACGTAGACTTTAGGGGTTTTTTTTTTTTTTTATTTCTTTTTGGGAACTTAAAACCGGTAACCCAAAACTTGGGGCTGCCTCGTCCACTCCTTCCTCTGACGTAGGCGAATTAAAAATAATTGATTATATAACCCCAATCTAAAGGTGTTTGTGCCTTTTAAGAGGAGGGGGGAAAATGACCAGGAAGGCGGTTCCCCACCTGGTTCGAGGGGACAAAGGGTGATCCCAATACCCAAAACTGTAAAAGTATGTAATTTAGCTAAAAATGTAATCTTAATTGAAAAACAAATGTTTTATACAAGGGAAAGATTAAATAAAATAATAGAACCCCAACTTATGGCCATAAGTAATAAACTAATAGTACGATACCCATGGGCTTTCTCGACGTAGGCCTTCGTAGTAACTGAAGAGTCCGGGCAGTCGAGTGGAAGCTTGAACCACTACAACTTGCCCCCCCTAGACGAAAGTCAAAACACAGGTATTTGTACTTTCATCTAATTACATGACTTGTTGTATGGCCGGAGATTTGTTGATGATTTGATCAACCGATACGCATTGAGACCAATAACCTTCCCTCTATCAAATGGGCCCTCGTACAACAGGTAGAACTTCTTAATGACCTTAAGGCGTTGGATATGCCAGCCGTCTTGAGCAGGACCTTGTCGCCCGGTGTAAACGAGATGAGCTTGATGCCCGTGTCGTGGCTCCTCCTGCGTCTCTCTGCTCTCTGCTGCATCCGAGTCCCGGCGAGAATGATTTCCTGATCAAATGGAGTGAAATTATTTGGCTGTAGCTTGAGTATTTTGTCTATTGTTATGTCATCAACCTTCTCCCGAATTTCACTCAAGGTCGTCGCCTCTAAGGTTGTGTTGTTGTTATGACTGCTTCCCGAGTCTCAAGCCTGAGGCTGGCTCGTCAGTCCCTCGCTATACCCTGTTTATGGCCATTTACAATACCCGCATTGTTAGACCTCTTCTCTGGCCCAACAATGTGTGTTTGTTGGTGTATGCTCAACTTGGCCAACACATGTAACTCTGTCTCAAGCAGCCTTACTGTTTGTGAGTCAGGGTTGTCCTGGGTCGACCCTTGGTTGTGGTTATTTAAATTGTGTTCCATAAACTTTATTACACTCTCACTGTTTGGTAGAATAAGAGTTTTTTTCATAAAGTCAATTTTAATACAATACTTGGATAACCAATCTGACCCCAGAATCATTTCCCTGACTAGATCAGGTATAATTAGACAAACAATGTCAAACACAAGTCCGCCTATATCGACAGTAATAGAAGCTTGCATCGTGATCTTTTTTCTTTTTCCCGTAGCTCCGGAAACAACTACACCCGTTACAGGAAAGGTGGGTATTATTGTTCCCTGTCCCTGCATGCGTAGGTAGAACTCTTTGGAAATACACGAGATTTCGCTGCCGGTGTCTACTAATATGGCTACCATTACGTCACGTATTTTTCCGAGGATATCAGGAACCACCCGACTAGTAGTAGGACTCGTATCTACACCTTTGCTTTCAAGGAATTTCTTAGATGGATTCTGGCTCTTGAAAACTGAAAGAATAGGCGCTACAGTTTGCGAGCCATCCATGAATTCACATGTTTCTACCTCTTCCGATTTACCTGAAGATACATCATTACTCTGTTCGCGTATAGCCAATACTTTATCAACCTTATCTTGACCGAAAGTTGATTAAATCAGACTAATTAAGTCCGCCCTCTCCTTCAACAGTTGGGTCGCCTTAGGGCGGTGAGAAGCAACCCGACTTAGTTTTCCTGCACCGTCTCACCCGCGGTCTCTTGTTCGACCCCTGTCTCCATCTCCATTACGTGCACCCGTTTGTCCCTCACGGCCTCTATTGGCAGATGTTGACTGCCAGCACCTCGCGAGTTCACTGCTCTGTTATTCGAGTTTCCCGCGTTTCTATCGTAGTCCGTCGAATCTAGTCGTCTAATGAGTTTCAGGCAGACGTCTATACTACTCATATTAGCACCGAGGATAGTTGAACGCATGGCGGGAGGAAAATGGTCCGCCAGTGAGTCAATTAGTTCCGCGTCACTAAGACGCGGAGTCAAGTGTCGAGCTTTGGCTGCCATTTCAAGGAAATATTCAGCCTTCCTACCCTCGTAACTTCCTGGGCAGTGACCGTAATTTATTTCTTTCTTAACAGCCATCTGCCTTGCACGGCCCCAGTATTCGTCTAAAAACGCTTCTTTGAAAGTGTGGAACGAATCGAACTTGTCCGAGAATATCTCAGCCCATCGCTTTGCAGACCCATGCAAGCATTTCAATGCAAGTCTAAGCTTGGAACGCTCGGGCACCTGCATAGCATCAAATTGTCCTTCAACCTCACTAATAAAGGTTATGGGATGCGTCTTCGCACTCCCGTCAAATTTGACTAACCCCTTCTCTACACACTCATACCACGAAGGCGACGCAATTGCCTGGTCACTATTGACAGTGAGAGGCCTACTATCTTCCGACACTGCAAGCGCGGGGCTCTCAGTTCCATTGCCCTGTCCGGACATCGAAGCCTGCACCGTCTGCATATCATGAATCTGCACCTCCAATTGTGCCACCTTATCGGATAGAGTAGACATCTGAGTGTCCACTCTCGTCGATACCGTGTCGATTTGAGATTTGATAGATTCTTTCAAAATATCATTGTTCTCACTCAAAAAATCCCGCATGTCGTCCAGAGTGACACGTTTATTAGGCATATTGCTTAATATGTCACGCATGCAGAAAACAAATAAGTGCGATACACTATACAAAGTATCAAAAGTCTATCGGGACATGTCCCTGTTCGGGCGCCAAATGTGCTCGCTCGTCCACTCCTTCCTCTCGACGTTGGCGAATTAATAATAATTAATTACTAATAACCTAATCTAAAGGTGTTGTGCCTTCTAAGAGGAGGGAAGAAGTGACCAGGGAGGCGGTCCCTACCTGGTTTGAGGGCAACAAGGCTAGATCCACAATACAACACAGTAATAGTATGTAGATTTAGCTAAAAATGTAAGTAGTACTAGAAGCAAGATAGACAGACTAGGGGGAGGGAGCGTAGCTAATGTCTAGACATAAAATAGAGGAGTGGGGGTAACCCCCCTAACCCTAGGTCATTAACCCTAGGTCATTAACCCCTCCCCCTTCCCTCCAAATCAATTATAACCTTGACTTATTGCAAGGTAGTATTCTATATTACCCTCCACGCAGGAATGAAGGTAGTTCAATATACCCACACATCACCTACGGCAATCTATATTACCCTCCAAGCAGGAGTGTAGGTAGTTCAACATACCCACATATTGTAATGCATGTCGGCATTGAACATGACCTTCATCAACAACGTTGATCCCGCACACCTTAGAACAACCTCACTCTCTGAGCTAGCATATGCTAATGGCACACGCACAACATTCGGCCTGCCTCACTCATGTTCGATTTCCCCCCACCACCACTTAGAAATCACCAGACGATCTCGCCACAAGGTAGGTCGTCTATATTCCTACCATTAGCGAAATTCTTACTTTTGCAATCACTCTCTCTATCTCTCTCTACCTTGACAATATGCATGTTCATTCTTGCAGACAAATAATAATAACCTTAAGGTAGGTCACCTATAATCCCACCACACGCGCGTGCGTGCGCGCTCGAGGCTGTCGACTCCAAGGTGTAGGCCGTCTTCTGAAGGCTGTAGGTTGTATCTAATAGATATTTACGTTTTGATCGACCTTTAGTCCATCATCATGATTGCTCCGTCGTTACAAAAAGGAAAATACCAATGGCAACTATACATTTCCATAAAGGGGGAGGAGTGACGAAACGAATTGAATATGATTTAAATATAAAACCCTCCCACATATTTAACAGAGATAATATATTTGTCTCGGCTATATTAGAATAGATCACTCAGAAACTGTCAGCGTCAAGAGTAACATCGTCATCATCGCCATGGATAGTTGTAAACCGTTTACTATTTTGGAACGTACTACTATTCCATTGTTAACAACAATCTACGAACAGCAGAACATAAAATTTAAAATTGGTATAGATGCTGAAGGCTGGTGGGGTGTTCTATTCATATGTAATATTAGAAGATGTTAAACATGATGTACGACTCGATTTCACCTACGAAGAGTGGATTAATCTTGCAGCCTGTAATAGTCGTATTACAGATTTCTTCAACGATGACAAAATGTTCAACTTCGTGCCGCTGAGTGAGAAGTATGAACTTGGCCCATTGTGTACAGGGACCAAGCCTGCGATCGTGATTAAAGAGAGGATTGAAATGATACCAGGTCAACCTCCGACCGTGGCCATGCCACCTCAAATCTCAGGTCGGTTATTCTTGAAAAAGTCGATGCCGTAAACCTTCTTTCAATACTACCCGCAACTATTACATCATTGAACAAACGTACTAATCAGTGTTTCGCCGCAAAACAACTTAACAAACTATTAGTTAGTGAACATCAGCGAAGGCGTGTGAGTTAGATATACAGAAGATGAACTATTCTGAGCGGGAGGGTCACATTATAAATATCATTCGCAGTGACATGTAAATTGCTGAGAAAAAGACACGCCTTCCAGTCGCCGAATTACTAGACTATGATCTGTTAGAGAGAGAAATGAGAAGTACAATATTTTCAACGTAAATTTGTGTTTGATGTACAGTTTAGGATATCTCCAGAGTTTTGTCACGTACCCAGAATAACAAGGCGTTAACAGCTCACGCACTCTGTAATAATTATCCCCCCAAAATACAAAAATTTGTAAAAAAAAAAAAACGGCAGCCAAGCTCTCCTTCCAAAGTCTTCGGCTGTGAATGCTGTGAGATATAGAAGTTGAGCCAAGCATTTCATTCTTTCTCCCTAGTTTCGCATTAAAAAGAAGTAAGATCATTTCGCCTGTTGACGAGCGCCAAGCCAACCATTTTCGTGGTGAAAAAAGTTAAAATTTTAAACTCAAAATCATAAAAAAATTACTTGGCCATTGACTTTTTAGAGTCCTCGTACCAAAACGAATAGCCAAGTAATTTTTTTATGATTTTGAGTTTAAAATTTTAACTTTTTTTACCACGAAAATGGTTGGCTTGGCGCTCGTCAACAGGCGAAATGATCTTACTTCTTTTCAATGCGAAACTAGGGAGAAAGAATGAAATGCTTGCTCAACTTCTATATCTCACAGCATTCACAGCCGAAGACTTTGGAAGGAGAGCTTGGCTGCCGTTTTTTTTTTTTTAAATTTGTATTTTGGGGGGATATCACATCTTTTTGTTGTTTGTTTTATATCAAGGCTTAAAATATGTGAAATACGTGTAAAGGTGGATACAGTGCCTTTAAAACAGATTGTCTAGAAACAAAAGCTACCATCTTTTTTTTGTTTACAATCTGTAGGCCTAGTTGGCAATCTACAATGTTTTTATTAAATTTAATATGGTTAATGTCGTCTTTGGGTTTTTGTGTAAATGATTTGTTGACCGGACTATAACACATTGACGCATAATTTTAATCAGCAATTAAAATATTAAAAATTGAAATAAATACAACATAACGTTTTTTTCCCAAGTAAAGAATGGTAGGGAACAGTGGGGGGTGAAATATCGCTTGTCTCCTGGCGAATTATTATGTTTCAAATTATTATGTACCAGTACCACCATGCCAAATTTCATGCTGATAACTCATTCGGTACCTTTATGATGAATGCTGGAAATCAAGGTAAAAATAATATAAACTATTAGGGAGGGGGGTTGAAAAAGTGTTGTTTAGGAAATGAGAATAGGCTTATTGGGTTAAAAACATTAAAACATAATTTACTAATTTGAATAAAAATACAATTTTGGGTTAGAGCTATGAATTATTCCAATTTTAGGGGATGATTTAGGGGATGTTGGGGGTGGAATATCGCTTGCATCGCGACGACTTATTTTTCATATTAGTATGTAACATCATGCCAAATTCCATGCGGATAACTCATTAGGTGCCTTCAAGGTGAATGCTGGAAATCAAGGTAAAAATAATATAAAACTATAAGGGATGGGGGTTGAAAAAATGTAGTTTAGGAAATGAGAATAGGCCGATTGGGTTAAAACACATTAAAACATAATTTTAATAACCACCTAATTTGAATATAACATCAATTTTAGATTAGAGCTATGAATTATTCCAATTCAAGGGGGTGTTTAGGGTGGAATATCGCTTGCCTCTCGGCGGATTATTTTTCATATTATTATGTACCATAATGACAAATTTCATGATTATAACTCATTAGGTGCCTTCGTGGTGAATGCTGGAAATCAAGATAAAAATAATATTAACTATTAGAGATGGGGGTTGACAAAATGTGGTTTATATAATGAAAATATGCCGATTGGGTTAAAACACATTAAAACATAATTTTAATAACTAATTTTAAATAAAAATTCAATTTTAGGTTAGAGATATGAATTATTCCAATTTTAGGGGATTATTTAGGGGGTGTTGGGGGTGGAATTTCGCTTGCTTCTCGCGAATGATTTTTCATATTAGTATGTAGCATCATGTAAAATTTCATGCTGATAACTCATTTGGGTGCCTTCATGGTGAATGCTGGAAATCAAGGTAAAAATAATATAAACTATTAGGGATGGTGGTTAAAAAAAGTGACAAAGGAAATGAGAATAGGCCGATTGGGTTAAAGCACATTAAAACATAATTTAATAACTTGAATAAAAATTCAATTTTGGTTTAGAGTTATCAATTATTCCAATTTTAGGGGATGATTTAGGGGGTGGAATATCGCTTGCCTCTCGGCGAATGATTTTTTATATTAGTATGTACCATCATGCCAAATTAAATGCTGATAACTCATTAGGTGCCTTCATGGTGAATGCTGGAAATCAGGTTAAAATAATATAAACTATAAGGGTTGGGGGTTGAAAAAATGTGGTTCAGGAAATGAGAATCGGCCGATTGGGTTAAAACACATTAAAAAATAATTTTAATAACTAATTTGAATAAAACATCAATTTTAGATTAGAACAATGAATTATTCCAGTTTTAGGGGGTGTTGGGGGTGAAATATTGCTTAATTGCCTCTCGGCGGATTATTTTTCATAATTTTATGTATATATATATGTCAAATTCATGATGATAACTCATTAGGTGCCTTCGTGGTGAATGCTGGAAATCAAGGTAAAAATAATATAAACTATTAGGGATGGGGGTTGACAAAATGTGGTTTATATAATGAGAATAGATCGATTGGGTTAAAACACATTAGGGAACATAATTTTAATAACTAATTTGTTTAAAAATGCTATTTTGGGTTAGAGCTATGAATTATTTTAATTTTAGGGGATGATTTAGGGGGGGTTGGGGGTTGAATATTGCTTGTCTCTCGGCGGAAGTTTGTGAGTCTGATGAGGCATCTAAGTGTGGTCCAAGTTTCATAGTTCTAAGATGTACCGTTTTCTCTGTAGGCTCTTATTCCTCTCTGTCAGAATCCACTACCCCCCCCCCCCCCCCAACCAACCAGCCAGCCAGCCGGACGATTATCGTCTATATTTACGTACTTTTTTAACACAGAACGGGTTATCGGATCGGGCTGATTTTTTTTTTGGTATGTCATGGACCACATATCAGGTCATATACCGAGTTTCAAGATTGTAAATCTTTCGGGACGGCGTGTGCAGATAGCTGAAACCCCCCAACTCGGGTAGCTGTAAACAGGGTCGAGTTAGTCATCGCCTTCTAGCAGTCGCGTGCGCTTGGCTGCGGGCGAACGACCGTCGCCCTAGATACAAATCCAACATGTCATTATTATGGTTATGTTTTGTTTAATATTACTTATAATAATATGATATTGAAACAATCATATTTATAACTATTTAAGAAATGTTTTTACCTTGTATGTTGTCATATTTTAATTGTTTGATACATTAACTGTAAAGAAATCGAAATATCACTTTACATTCTAATAAAAAATATTTCTCTTCCAATGAATTGTATTATTTTAATGAAATTTATATGCGTAATTCTTTGAACTTTTGCAATGTTCTTGAAGTATAATATTAAAGACAAGTCGCGCAAGCGCGGCTTGAAGCCGCTACGCGGAGGGCGTGGAAAACCTCGTACTCGGAATACCTCGTAGTTGGAAAACCTCGTTGACGCGACAAAATCGCGAATCGGTCCGTGTACGGCCGCGATTCGGTAGTTTGCGGGTAACGTTTGTCGTTTATCCGAAGTCCTGGGACAAATTTGTTTTACGGGACACTTTCGGTACGCCGCCGGACGCTGTCCGCCGCCTCTAAGTACGGTGAAAAATGATTTTCGAAATCGGAACATTTTTACGTCTTTGTGTAAAATGTGTGAGAAATGTTTTCCTGGGACAATTGTTCGGGACTCTGATGTAAAACGCACTTGTATGCAATGCTGCTATCGATACATTCCCTGCGCCACGTCATGAGCCACATTACGTCAATCCTCGGGAACGGTCCTGACCTTGACAGAATGTAATCCAACTGAACAAAAAGTGTCCCGGAACGAACTCGAAGGCTTCCACCAAACCCGGTTTCGAGCACAGGTTCTCAAACCAATTTTATTTACATTACATACATACACTCCCCAATTTTAACCCTTTTCACTCGAATTCTTTTGTTTATCATTTAGAAGGCGGTGGAACAGTTTACTTTATAAAAGTCCATAGACTTGAAATATTGGCAAATATATCAAAAGTTACAAAAAATGTTTTAAAAAAATCGAAATTTTGAAATTTTTCTTTTTTTGTCATAGGTATAGTAAAAAAGTGCAGAAATACCCACGTCGGCTAACAGCCGACATACGATTGCAAAGGGTTTAGTGTGTCTCAACGTTTGATTTCGGTGGTATCTATATTCCCAATAGCGTTTAACTCCTCGACAAGATTTGTGTACACACGCCCACGGGTTTCAAGTTTAGCTACCTGAGACGCTTCATCAGGTTCGTCTATCTCTTCTTCGTCAATGATGATAACCTTATTATTATCATATGCACGTTTAAGTGACAGTTTTCTCGTAAGATCCAAAGCAGCCATATTTTCTAGCAAAAGAGTAATAAAAAAGTGTCAGCAAACAAAACGTATGTTTCGGTATTAATCTAACATGAATTAATATTACATAAATTCACTTGAATAATATCAAAGAGTGACAAAGTTTTGAAATTCTGCACTTGAATAAAAACATGTAAACAAATATGTATTTTATGTAAAAATCAAAATAAACAAAACACTCACTCACCAGGACAGGTTCTCTTCTCACACCCAGTGAAGTTGATTGTAAATGTAAAACTGATAGATAACTATACGCTCCCCGACCTATATATATATATATATATATATATATGGATTGTTGTAGGTTTTCGCGGCCCGTCATAGGATAAAAACAAGGATCTTGGGTAAAACCGCGTCGAAAATAAGATGAACCAGGGCAGAACCTGGGCGTCCACCGACGTTTCGTCTGTACTACGTCAGACATTTTCAAGGTTGACTGTGACTCTACGGAGGTTAGAGAGACACAGTCAACCGTGAAAATGTCTGACGTAGTACAGACGTAAATCGTCGGGTGGACGCCCAGGTTCTGCCCTGGTTCATCTTATTTTCGACGCGGTTTTACCCAAGATCCTTGTTTATTATATATATATATATATATAAAATATACAAAAGTAGTAAGATAATATTCATTCCTTTCAAGTGTTGATGGTAATACATAAACCTTCTTTTAAATGAAGGTCTAAAAAGAAAAAGGTGGTATTATTATATTCCCACCTTCCACTGTTAACCCCATACTATATAAAATATACAAAAAAAAGTAGTAAGATAATATTCATACCTTTCAAGTTGTAAGGAAATGAACTTTGAATTTACTGCCTAGCCTAAAGAAGGCGGTGATATTAGTATTGTTGGAATAAGAAGAAAGAGAGAGGAAGATGTAGCTTGTTTTAGGATGTGTAATGATTGTAAATGTTAAATCTAAATGGACTTTAATAAATAGAAAGTGATGTTAAAAGGTGAAGTCGTTATTTGTATTTGATTCTCCGTGACGGAATACAGATATCTAATATATCAGAAGTGGGATTCTACAGGATTCTACCTACGGAAACCACGTTATATTTGCATGAAGTAAGACCACGTTTTGTTGAGAAATTCAACACGGAAAAACAAACGCCCACAGACCTTGGCGAATTACAAATGAGTTTCCTGACGACTCAAAAACTGATTGACCATCCCGAAAACAGCTACAAGGTAAGCCTAGACCTTAACTAGTAGAGTTACATGGCAGTGATCCTTCCCTTGCCAAGATGTTTACACGGTCGCAAGGTGACGTAAGCATTGTGCCCACCACCACTGAAGGCTTTGTGCCCACGATCACTTCCAGTTCAGGCTTTGTGCCTCCTACCACTCTTAATCTAGGCTTTGTGCCCACAACTACTACCAGTTCAGGCTATGTGCCTGTGATCCATTACAACCAAGGCTTTGTGCCCATCACCACTGAAGGCTTTGTGCCTACAACCACTTCGTCCAGCCCAGGCTCTGTGCCTATGTTTCAATACAACCAAGGCTTCGTGCCCAAGACCACTCAAAACCCAAGCTTTGTGCCTACGATCGCTTACCAACCAGTGTATGTGCCACCAACATGTCAAACCCAGTCCAAACAGCAGGCCTAGGGGCTTACAACCCAAGTCCAAACCAGTCATGCCACCCCCGGGCTTTGTGCCCGCTACGTCTAGCATGATGTACATGCCACAAAATGGCCAAGGGCTTCCAGGCCAGATACAAACGAAACTGGGTTACTACGCCAACCAACCACGAGTAGCTTCAATAAATACAACGCAGCCTGTGGTATCAACGAGAATAGCTAATGAAACGTATTACCAACCACAACCCACGGCTAACAGGGTAAGTGAGGCGGACAATAACATGCAATTGTTATTACAAATACTAATAGAACAAGGGCGTCAGACGTCTGAAATGATGCGTCAGGCACAAACGGTACATAGTAACTACGTGACCGTACCAGACCTAAACCCAACCATTCCCGACTTTTATGGTGAAGGGTCTCGTATTACACCAACGGCTTGGCTAAAGATAATCGATCGAGTAGCTAGCGTAAATAGATGGCCTGATGAAGTAAGACTGCAGACCGCACGTGCCCATTTAAAAAAGGGAGCACTGTCTTGGTTCGACAACCCAGACAGGATTTTTGATTCATGGTTAGAATTTGAAAATCAGTTCAAGGCAACGTTTGGAGCTGAACCCGACCAGGTACAACTCACTACGGAAATGTTAAAACGCGAGCGGAATCCAAACGAATCTGTTCATGAATGAGTATTTTCACGATAAAGTTCTCCTGTGTGGTAAACTCAAGCTAATGTTAGACCGCATTGAATTCTACTTCATCGAAGGGTTAAACTACACATCAATGGGCGACTTCCTAATGAGCAAGGTACACTACAGTCCGGACCATATCCTTAATGATATTAGAGAATATGAGCGTTTACAATTAGGAAGAGCCAATAGAAAAACTAAAGTTGTCTCATTGTCGCATGGCGGAAAACCTAATGTTCAGGCGTCATATCTGCCAGAGACTCACGGACCAACGAGTAGAGCCGAAAACAAGGAAACAGCAAACGTTAGGACGAATGAAGACAAACACAAATATAATCCAACTAGCAACGCACCAACTGCTAAAAACTGGAATGATGGCCGAAAGTGCTATAATTGTAATAAATATGGCCACTTAGCTAAGGAATGCCCATCACCCAGACGTCCACGTGTTTGTGGTGAATGTAAGGAAGAAGGTCACTCTTCATCATACTGTCCCAAAGCAAAAACTAATCCATCAAAAACTGTACTGGCTGTCGAGACAAGCTTTAAGACCACGCCTGCGATAAACAAGTTTATGAAGCCGGTCATCGTCAACGGTCACGAACACATAGCGTTCATAGATACGGGAAGTTCGTCCTGCACAATAAAAGCCTCGGCGGCAATACGAAACAAATTAGTAATCCTTCCAACCAACGAAAAACTTTATGGATTTGGCGAATCTACTACCGAAGCTTTAGGCGAAGCTAGTGTTACAATAAAAATAGATGACATCCAAGTGGAAGAGATATGATTACTAGTAGTTCCCGACCAAGCGCAACCGGCGGACTTGATGATAGGCCGTACAGTAACGGAATTACCGCATATTGCCTACATTCGCGTTGATGATAAGTTAATTTTTGGATATCGGAACGAAAGTCCATTTAAAGATCTGGACATTTCGGTGCCAGTATATGTAAAGTTGATAGTGACTGAGGATATGAAACTACCACCGAATAGCATGAATTTCGTATGAGTAGGCACGAAAAATCTTAGTGACGATCTCGTTGTACTTTCGAATCAAGAATCAAAGCAAGAAAAGTTGTTTCAACTCCGTGAAGGCAAAACGTTTATTCCCGTGGAGAATAATTCCCCTTGCGAAATAGAGTATAGGAAGGGAGAACAATTCGGTCATGCATATGTACCCGAAGAAGTTTACCAACTGCACGTACAAAATACTCCAAAAGCATCGCTTGAGCCAATACATGAAGAAGAGCTCAATTTAGGAAAATTTAAGTCGACAAACCCTCAAGTAGTACGCTGGCATAAGGTGCTACAAGAATATTCTATTGGAGAAATCCAGCACAGACCAGGCATGAATATGGCACACGTCGACGCGCTTAGTCGAGCCCCAGTAGATAAGGCAGGTCAAGGAGCCGAAGCAGATTTCGAAGACAGACTTGATATGTTCAACTGTCTTTCCATCGAGGACAGAGTATATATGATACAAAGATCTGATGACGATACCCAAGAGATAATAAAAATGCTCGAGAAGGATAGCTACGAGCGATCAAAAGAAGTGAAAAATAAAGCAGCAGGGTACGAGATAAGGAATAAAAGATTGTACCGCGTAGTTGAATCGAATGAAGAATGGCAAGAGACAGCGATAAAGAAAAACGAAGGTCAGAAGAAAATGAAAACGTATTATGATAAGCATCATCACGACAATAAGAAATTTATTATTGGTGAGCTAGTAGTGATGAAAAGAGGTCCTATCCCTACTGGTAATCCCACCAAATCTCAGGCAAAATTCCGTGGTCCTTAAGTTATAACTTAATGCCTACCTTCCGACACCTATCGAATAGAACAATTAAATCCCACTAAATCCCACTATTATTCCACCTCTGCGCATGTCTCTCAGTTAAAAGGTTGGCGGAATACGGAGGAAGCGGATGATGATGACCAAGAAGCCGAGTCCGATGATGACGTGGCAGCCGGTGATCCAGTGTCTACCAACGAAGGTGGAGGAGAGTCCGATGGCGATGAAGAAGATGTCCCGGAGGCCGGTGACGCCGAAAAGTGGGGTCTAATACGACAACATTTAACGCGGTACTTCCATTTTAATGATAAACAACGTACACCTGTCACATTACCCATTATTGAAGTAGACAAGGGTGATGATACATCACTACCTACTAGTGCTGCAAAAGTTGAGAGCGTGATAGATAACATTCGCGAATCTACACTGAGAGCCGTGCCTGCACAGAATAGAAAAATGCCAGTCATATTTATGACAGATTGAAAGAAGCTGTAGAATTAATTTCATGGGATAAAAAAGTACGTGTTTCTATGATTGGCCAAGACGTCAGTGGTTCAAATATTACAGATCTAATATCAGACGTGGTAAGAAAACGTAAACATTCTAAAAAAACCAAAGGAATAGATGTTTTCACTGACATTTTAGCAAACTTAAACTTTCCACACGAACTAATTGGCAACACTCAAACACGTGACATTCTAAAACGGAAAATAAAAGAGCACACCCCATCACCTCCAAAACGATTAGCACGACATAGACATAGCAAACAAATAGCTTGGGAATAATGAACTTAAAGAATCAAAAACTATTACACAAAGCTTACACTAATCCAGTCAATCCTGGCGGGTTCACCACTGCACTTAAACTATGGCGCTCAGTTAATAAAGCAGTCCCCCTGAAGGAGGTGAGAACATGGCTCGAAAGTCAAGAGGCATATACATAACACAGACCCGTGAGAAAAAAATTTCCGCACAATCATTACATCATCTCAAATATTAATGACACGTGGGAGGTAGACTTGAATTCACTCGTGTCTTTGGCTAAACATAATCGAGGATATAAGTACATTCTGACAGTGATTGACGTGTTTTCAAAATTTGTATATTCACGTGCAATAAAGTCAAAGACTTCGAAAGATGTTGCAAAAGCTTTTAAATCGATTTTGAAAACTAGTGGTGTTAACCCTATCATGGTCAGGTCTGATAAAGGTGGTGAGTTCGGGGGGCGATCATTTAGGAATCTATTAAAATCTTATAATATAAAGTATTCGCAAACTCGTAACGATGTTACTTAAGCGTCATGTGTTGAGAGGGTGATACGCACCCTTAAGACTCGAATGTTCACGTATTTTACAGATAAGAATACGTATAAATATATCGACGTTTTACCTAAATTGATACAAGGCTACAATAGTTCACATTATAGATCTATCGGAATGTCACCGGAAAGTGTGAACGCTCGTATAATATATTAGATGTGTGGCGTAATTTACAAAAGACTCATACAAGTAGAAAACGTGCACCAAAGTTTAGAGTGGGTGAATATGTGCGTATAAGTAAAGAGAAAATGAAGTTTGAAAAGGGCTATGAAAAAAACTATACTGAAGAGATTTTTCGCATTGTGAAGACTATAGCACGTACACCATATGTCTATGAACTGGAGGATTTACGTCAACAACCGATAGATGGCGTCTTCTACACCGAGGAACTACAACGTGTGCAAATGAATGAAGCCACACTCTATAAAATTGATAAAATCATAGAGACAAAGCGAAAAAAAGGCATACTTCATCATCTCGTTCGTTGGCGGGGTTACAATAAATTTTTCGATTCTTGGATACCCGCATCAAACCTCACTAAAACATGAGTAAAAATTTCTACATCAGCTTGCCGTCGAATTCGTCAATGCGCTATTACCCTACTAACACTACCACAAAGTTTACCACACATTTACCACGGCGTTACCAATTGCAAGGCGAGTGGGAGGTAGGTCTATTTGAGCTACACTACCCGTTATCTTTTTATAATGTCAGTTCTCCATCGAATCGTATCATCGTAAGTGTGTTTGATCGGACTATCAAACCTAATCGTCTTATAGCTGGGCGTGCAATTGAGGTTAGACAAGGTTTCTATCCCAATATTGAAGGGGTTATTAACAGCATTAAGCCACAATTCGCGAGCTATGGAGACTTGACGGTAGATTCACATAATCATACAGTTGTACGATTGCGAGATAAGGAGGGCGAGATTAGAATCATTCTATCACCTAGATTAGCATTGCAATTAGGGTACGACCCTGACAGTGATTTAGGCAAGGTGCTTCGATCGCCAAGACCTGTAGATTTGCGTCTTGGTATGCCACAACAAATTTTGGTTTATGCGGACATTGTTGAAAATCAAACGGTTGGCGATACCCTGTCACCACTTCTCAGAACTGTCAACATAAAGGAAGGGAATACAATTCCCTATGGTGGTGAACATTCAGTAACATTCAATCCTCTCATGTATATACCTCTAATAAAGAGAGATTTTGAGACAATCACAATCAATTTAAATGACATAGCTGGTGATATTCTTCCATTTGCGCTCGGGACTTCGTTGGTGGTGTTACATTTTAGAAGGAGAACTACACCTCCAGCATTATGAAGCGCGTGATGACTGCAAGAACGCTAATGCGTCACAGATCTAATCCTTTCATTGACTTTTATGTTAATCAAGCAGGTGGCGGTATAAACGTGTATAGAGGGGCGGTCTATCAGAGGGGGCATGGAATTGGTGATTTCTTAAGTTCTCTCTTTAGAACGATTTTCCCGTTTATAAAGTCGGGGGCTAAAGCGCTTGGTAAGGAAGCCGTTAGCACAGGAGCGTCTATTCTCACAGATGTTATTGATAGTAAAAAATTCAAAGATTCTCTCCAAGATAGGACTAGAGAGGCGGGTTTCAATCTTAAACGAAAATTCGATGATAAAGTAAAACGCATGGCACAAGGGGGTAGTGGTGTACGTAAGAGAAAGTTAAAAAATAAAAAACGTAAAATAAACAATAAGGAATACGATATTTTTTCATAGTTTATAGCTAGAGAATAGTTGTATTCAATGACAGTTGTTGTCGAGCTATTGATCATGTCGCACGTTAAACCAAGGTCCTGTGAGGCGATTAATTCGGCCCTCGATATATTCGAGGTGCCACCTACAAATGTTAGTGTTGAATCGGGCCACTATATGACCTATAAACCTACAACTAGTGTACAAGGAAGCGCGCAGTATGAAATAGTGGTACCCGGTAATCGTGAGGAGTATATGGATTTGAGTCGTAGCTTTGTCAATCAGAGGTAGAATTGTCAAGTTCAACGGACTACCCATTTTAAAACAAGATAGTAGCACTACAGCAGGTGAAAAAATCGTCGTAGGCCCCGTAAACAATTTCGTAAGTGCACTATTCGAACAGGTAGATGTGTATTTGAATGAAAGTCTTGTGAGTAGTCCCAGCCATCTGTATCAATACCGTGCTTACCTAGAAACGTTGCTAAGCTATGGAAAGGATACTAAGGATAGCCACCTAACAGCAGGGCTTTGGTATAAGGACACAGCTTGGCATTTCGATGATATCACCGACAAGAATCATGGTTTTGTTAAACGCATAAGCATACTGCCGAGAGCAAAGAGTTTGATCTTATCAGTCGCATTCATTGCGATCTGTTTAATCAAAACCGTTACCTTCTCAACGGTGTTGGAATGAAGCTCAGACTCATTCGCAGTAAGAATGCATTCTGCTTGATGGGGGATCGACCGGGTGGCGCTAAGATTGATATTTCAGATGTTACACTACATTATGTATCGTGTGAAAATAAACCCCGCAATAATGCTTGGACATAGTCACGCATTGTAGAAGGCTAACGCTGTATACCCCTTGACACGTGTCGACGTGAAATCGTTTACAGTCTCGGCGGGTGTGATGAGCAAGACCCTTGATAACATCTATCTAGGCACACTACCTAAAAGAATCGTTTTCGGGATGGTGAAAAACAGCGCATTCAACGGAGATCTATCACATAACCCGTTCAACTTTGAATCTTTTAATTTGAATTACCTGGCTTTCAATGTGGATGGCGTGCAAATACCATCTAAGGCACTCCAACCTGATTTTGATAGAACGTACACAGCTTGCTTTCAAACACTCTTTGCGGGGACTGGAATTGAATTTTCAGACCGTGGCTTAAATGTGAGTCATGATGAGTACCCTCATGGTAATATGATCGTTGTCTACGATTTGACAAATGATCTAAGTGCCACGTCATGTCATCTGCATCTTGCTAGGTCAGGTAACCTCAGCCTCGAACTACGCTTTAAGACATCCCTCACACATGCAATCAATTGCATCATCTATGCAGAATTCGACAACCTGTTGGAGATTGATCATTCGCGAAATATCAGGGTTGACTATAACAACTGAGTCGCATTCGAGCAACGCCTACTACCATGTACGGTTGGGAAATCGAACAAGCCCTCCTCTGTGATCAATTTGTTCAGCCTTATTTTAAAGGAGTATTTGCTGCAAACGATCTACCGCTCGTCGTCGATGTACCAGCGTTCCTGGTCATCAACACAGACCCTCTAACTGAACGTGGAGAGCATTGGGTCGCTGTGCACATCACGCCAGCATCACGTGGTGAATTTATGGACTCGTATGGACTCGAACCATACATTGACGAACACGTTGCCTTCTTGAAAAGAAACTCTACAGAGTTTAGACAGTGATGTTTGTGGTGAATACTGTGTTTTATATCTAGAGCATAAAGCAAGAGGTTTACCACTCTCCGAGTTCCTCTGGCATTTCACACCTTTGAACACAGAAGCCAATGACGCGCTTGTACGGAGACAATTCGATAAACGGAAACGTTACGACATGGAGGCTACGGGGTAAACTGTCAACGCTGTTGTTCACGATATAAAAGAAGAAAACCAAAGTGCAAATTGCATTAATAAAGATCTACTCTCGAAGTAAACATGGATAAGTTAACTACAAAGGAGGATTGCACAGCGACGGTTGGGGTACTTGAACAAACATACTCATTAAATAAATCTAATACGAAACATCTTAGTATTGGATTGGATGGACGACGAGATTTCAAAACGTACATTAGCCTGGGAAAAACAGGCACTACAAAACAAGTAATCTTCAACGCGTGGGAATGGCAGGAACTCATGAAATATATGCCGGATATCCTTCATTACATGGCCGATGAACATATGCCCGTAGAAGCAGAGCGCAATCTACGCATTGGACTTCAAAATGTACATCTGACTCAGTTCAACGATACCCGAGTCATCGAGTTCAGGAGCAATGATCATAATATTGTCTCGCTAGGACGTGCAAGTCTGATTCTATTATCGCACATGTCCAGACTTGTCTCGAACAGCATTACACAACATCAAGCATGGGAGTCCGATATTCGTCGCTGGTTTAACGAACACATTAACGCGCTGAAGGATGTCCTAGCTTCTACGGCAGGTCGTGACCTCGAGATCGGAGTTGATAATTACTTTAATTCCATCAACACAGAGGGCAGCAAACCGTACAACATAAAACAGCTCTACCATGAAACACGTGTTTTCCTAAACAGATTCATATGTGAAACCCTTGCACGGCTTGTTCAATAGAATAAAAAACTTTGAATTGTATAGAATCAAACATAATATTGCATTGTATAGAATCGATTTTCTGAAAAAACGAATTTGATGTAAAATAAAAAATGATTTTTTTTTTCAATAAAACTACATATTATTGAAATACAGTCGTCTTGTTATTAATAAAAAAAACAAAAAAGATTGTCCCAACAGGGGATCGAACCCTGGACCTCTCCACTCAGAGTCGAGCGCTATACCACTGAGCAATTGAGACAATCGATAATATGTGTGAATAAAAAAGTAAAAAACATATCACTAGGCTGTTAACACCTACAGCTTACAGAAGACGGCCTACACCTTGGAGTCGACAGCCTCGAGCGCGCACGCACGCGCGTGTGGTGGGATTATAGGTGACCTACCTTAAGGTTATTATTATCTGCAAGAACGAACACGCATAATGTCAAGGTATATATAGAGAGAGAGGTAGAGAGTGATTGTATAAGTAAGATTTTTAGCTAATGGTAGGAATATAGACGACTTACCTTGTGGCGAGGGCGTTTGGTGATTTCTAAATGGTGGTCGTGGTGGGGGGAAATCAAACATGAGTAAGGCAAGCCGAAAAGTTGTGCGTGTGCCATTAGCACGTGCTAGCTCAGAGAGTGAGGTTGTTCTTATAGGTGTGTGTGTGTGTGTTTGTATGTATGTATGTATGTATGTATGTATGTATGTATGTATGTATGTATGTATGTATGTATGTATGTATGTATGTATGTATGTATGTATGTATGTAATGTATGTATGTATGTATGTATGTATGATGTATGTATGTATGTATGTATGTATGTATGTATGTATGTTGTATGTATGTATGTATGTATGTGTATGTATTGTATGTATGTATGTATGTATGTATGTATGTATGTATGTATGTATGTATGTATGTATGTATGTATGTATGTATGTATGTATGTATGTATGTATGTCAGAGTGTTCGATGTGCAGGTGCCAACTTACTCGTCCTATTTTGATAGAATTTCACACCAACGTCAAGGACCAATAGATAAAGAGCTGTTAACATGGACAGGAAAATTCGCAGGAATCCAACCTAAAAAAAATTAACAAATTACTACTTTATTTTAAACTTAAAGTTCGCATTGGAAAAAAATACCGTTTCTCATCAATGTTACCACTATGAATGTTAAAAACTGTGAAACATTTCTGAATTAAATCTTGCACTGCAAACTTGCAAAAAACTAATTACAACAAAAAATCTTGTTTTGTGGAGCTTTACTAAATTGGATTTGATTTGAGGAGCATAAAAGATGGATGCAGAATATATCGAGAGGGAATGGAGTTCATGAGTGGACCTTTCTGAAACATATTTTGGAATCTTGATAGCTTTATTACTTTGGTGTTGGCGATGTGATATGTTTAGCCAGTTTTGGAGTCGCCCGCGTCCACGTGCATAGCGATATAAGGAACGCAGCAGTAGCAGCTAGACTAGTCTCGACTTGATGAGTCAGAGCTGCATGCATGCATGCTGCAGCTGCAAATGAAATTGTGATACTCACTCACTCGTCCAACAATGGCGTTTTCCTAGTTAAGATAGTGATTGATGAATGAATAGGTTGACCTTGAAACTTAACAGTACGTCAAGAAGATGTGAACGATATCACAAGAAAACATACTGCACGTTGCACATATTGTAAACGAGACAATGTATTGTTGATCGTTTAATTCAAATCTGGAATAAAATGCACCTACACAGCATGAGATTTGATGGTGACATGACCTATCTACCCCACCTAGAACCGTCATCCGAAACTCACGAATACTAGAACCACTGTATAGATAGAACAAATAGCTCTCCTTTCACCGTCTGTCCATGATGTCATTTCATTCGCCATAATCGGCCACAAGAGCAATCTACTGCGCTAGTGTTCACACCCCGAAATTCATGTTCCAGTTCCTAATGGCTACAAGTTTATAGACAAAGTGGGCATCTTCAAAGAGTCGATGGAGCCATTGCGTTACTACGACGCGGTGTACGACTGTCAGAAGGACGGTGCTGATCTCATTGTCTTGGACAACGTATTCAAGTGGCAGATGATGAATGCGTTCACAGCTGACGAAGAAATCTATTTTCCAGTAAACTACAACCTACGGAACTACGCCTGGTTTGGTTTCAAACCCACAGGTGAAGGCAATAAATGGGTGACCTACGGTGCTGGTAAGGAACTATTAATATTGTTCGTTACTCAGTAAGTGCGTAGTGGTGCCAATATTTTTATTTCAGTTGGGCACCGAGTTTAGCCACTGAGCGCGCCACTGAGCTGACAGGCAGCACAGCGTGGTGAGAACTGACGGAACAAACGTTGGGCTTCGCCCGCGCTATCGTAATGGAATTGAATGGGGATCGAGTTATTAATTACGGATTTAGTAGTGTTGTTGCCGTTTCGAGTGTAAAAACTAGTTTGAAAAAGTACTAGCAATATTAAAAAGTAATAATTTTATTATGTTAAGAAATAGAGCCTGGTTGTAAATACTCTTTTAATAATAATGTATAGGAAAGTGGTGAGACAAAAAGGTCTCAGTCTATGTGCTTGCACAGTGATCATCAAGGATAGGACATTTATCATATTTTATATTAGCCCATGCTAATATCTTTGGCTCTGGATAGTCGTGTGGTCAACTGTAAATGTAATAAAAGTGCTAAATTATTCCTACAATAAAAGATTTGATTGGCTCTATGACTGCCATCATCACTTTCACTCATGGAAATGGTAGGCCTATAGGTTCTGTGATGTGACGGGCGTTGGTCAGCTGTGAATGGATACGGTCAGTTGCTTCTAGGAAACTCTCAAAAATTGCCTTGACAAATTATTTGGCAACGTAATAATAAGAAGCAATTTGTGTTTATGTTCAAGTGTTGACAAAATACCTAGTAGTGCTAAATGGCTGAACATAGGCATATACGGCTAGCTAGGCGGAGGCCAACGTTACACATACACATACTACTTTTCGTTTGTTTGTTACTTTCGATCATTATGTTACGTTCCAAATTATTATAATTACAATAAAATTATGCACCATGATGCACTCAACGTATTCGTTGGCACAGGGTGAACCACAGGGTTCCACATTTCCACATTTTAATTATCTCTGACGTAAAATATTGCGTCCGCGACGAGGCCAAGTCTAATGAAATGAAATCATTTGCAGAAAAACAAAGGCATAAAATTGAATGGTAAATAAAAAATCACCTGACGAGGATTCGAACCGTCGACCTCTTGCATAGAAGTCAACGCAGTAGGTACCACTCAGCCAATAGTGAAAGCTGTAAAGGGGAAGAAACACTTGAACATTGCAAATCCGGATACCAGCGTGAAATTTTGCATGGGGGTAGATAAAAATATCAGAATTAAAAATCCGCCGGGAGGCAAGCGATATCTTACCCCCAACACCCCCTAAATTATCCCCTAAAATTAGAATAATTCATAGCTCTAACCCAAAAAAGAATTTTTATTCAAATTTGTTATTAAAATTATGTTTTAATGTGTTTTAACCCAATCGGCCTTTTCTCATTTCCTAAACCACATTTTTTCAACCCCCATCCCTAATTGTTTATAATGTTTTTACCTTGATTTCCAGCATTTACCAGTGAGGCACCTAGGGAGTTATCAGCATGAAATTTGACATGATGGTTCATAATAACCTGAAAAATAATAATCCGTCGGGAGGCAAGCGATATTCCACCCCTTTTGTTCTCTACCACCCTTAACTTTGGGAAAAACGTAAGGTAGTATTTAATACATTTTGAATATTTCAATTGCTGATTAAAATTATGAGTCGATGTGTTATAGTCCAGTCAACAAATCATTCATACAAAACAAACAATTTTTTCACCCCCAACCCTAATAATCATACTTTTAGTGACAAAAACTGTTTAGTAAGTTACCAACATGAAATTTGACATGGTGGTAGATAAAAATATAAGAATTACTATTCCGTTGGGAGGCAAACAATATTTCACCCCTAGTGCCCTCTATCATCCCTTAAAATTGAAATTGGTACTAGGTAGTATTCAATACATTGTAAATATTAAAATTATCAAATAATATTATGCTCAAACATGTTTCCATCCAATCAACCTAATTTCTCGTGTATTTTTAACCCCCACCCCTAATAGTGATTTTTTTCATCAACACTTATTAGCATGAAATTTTGGCATGGAGGTAGATAAAAATATAAGAATTACTATTCCGTTGGGAGGCAAACGATATTTCACCCCAAGTGCCCTCTATCATCCCTTAAAATTGGATTTGGTACTAGGTCGTATTCTATACATTGTTATTATTAAAATTTCCAATAATATTATGCTCAAACATGTTTCGATCCAATCAACCTAATTTCTTTTGTTCTTTCTACCCCCACCCCTAATAGTGATTTTTCATCAACACTTATTTTAGCATGAAATTTGACATGGTGGTAGATAAAAATATAAGAATTACTATTCCGTTGGGCCAGCACAGGTGCCTCCGAAATCAACTCAAACCACTTGCTGAAGGCCGCCTTCTGTTTTGGTCCCCACTTTACCAGTGCCCCCCCCCCCCATTCCGCCCACCCATAGCTGCTTCTTTTCTCAATGCAGTTTCTAAACAAATGACGGTTTGTTTGTCTGAAGTGACAGTTTAATATCACAGCCCCAAAACTCGTGACAAATTGTATGAAAATACCACCTTGTACCATGTAATCATAAATACCAACGCATGTAACATGCTTATTATTGTATTTCTTAAATAACCAAAACTATTGAATTTTAATTAGATATTTAATTGAATACATTCTTCCAGATAACCACACATGAAAAAAAAACGAATCATTGAACACTCTTTCCAATTTTAAGGGATGTACTTGGGGTGAAATATCGTTTACTTCCCAACGGAATAGTATAATTCTTATATTTTTATCTACCACCATGCCAAATTTCATGCTAATAAGTGTTGATGAAAAAATCACTATTAGGGGTGGGGGTAGAAAAAACAAGAGAAATTAGGTTGATTGGATCGAAACATGTTTGAGCATAATATTATTGGATAATTTTAAGAATTACAATGTATAGAATACGACCTAGTACCAAATCCAATTTTAAGGGATCGTAGAGGGCACTAGGGGTGAAATATCGTTTGCCTCCCAACGGAATAGTAATTCTTATTTTTTTATCTACCTCCATGCCAAATTTCATGCTAATAAGTGTTGATGAAAAAAATCACTATTAGGGGTGGGGGTAGAAAAAACACGAGAAATTAGGTTGATTGGATGGAAACATGCTTGAGCATAATATTATTGGATAATTTCAATAATTTCAATGTATTGAATACTACCTTGTACCAATTTCAATTTTAAGGGATGATAGAGGGCACTAGGGGTGAAATATTGTTTGCCTCCCAACGGAATAGTAATTCTTATATTTTTATCTACCACCATGTCAAATTTCATGTTGGTAACTTACTAAACAATGTTTGTCATTAAAAGTATGATTATTAGGGTTGGGGATGAAAAAATTGTTTGTTTTGTATGAATGATTTGTTGACTGGACTATAACACATCGACTCATAATTTTTATCAGCAATTGAAATATTCAAAATGTATTAAATACTCCCTTCCGTTTTCCCCAAAGTTAAGGGTGGTAGAGAACAAAAGGGGAGGAATATCGCTTGCCTCCCGGCGGATTATTATTTTTCAGGTTATTATGAACCATCATGCCAAATTTCATGCTGATAACTCCCTAGGTGCCTCACTGGTAAATGCTGGAAATCAAGGTAAAAATATTATAAACAATTAGGGATTGGGGGTTGAAAAAATGTGGTTTAGGAAATGAGAATAGGCCGATTGGGTTAAAACACATAAAACATAATTTTAATAACTAATTTGAATAAAAATTCTTTTTTGGGTTAGAGCTATGAATTATTCTAATTTTAGGGGATGATTTAGGGGGTGTTGGGGGTTAGATATCGCTTGCCTCCCGGCGGATTTTAATTCTGATATTTTTATCTACCCCCATGCAAAATTTCACGCTGGTATCCGGAATTGCAATTTTTTTCCGCTAACAGCTCTCACTACAAGCTCAATGTGATTTTGTAGAGCGCTTATAATTATGTAGATGGTATCGCACGCCTAGGCCAAGTTGTTTGCAGAACTTGGGGCCAAATTGTTGAGATAGTTAGGCCAAGGCCCCTCTTGATCATCCTTGAGGAGCCCTAGGCCAGGTTTAGCCTAAGCCATGTTTCTGTTTTTTAAGACCTACTATGGCATGTGAGGCATTAAAGTCTACTATGCTATGTTGGTTGTCACCTGCAAGTTTCTAGGCTGCTAGATTTCAATATTGGTGTATAGTGAGAGCTGTAAAGGGGAAGGAACACTTGAATATTGCAAATTCGGATACCAGCGTGAAATTTTGCATGGGGGTAGATAAAAATATCAGAATTAAAAATCCGCCGGGAGGCAAGCGATATCTCACCCCCAACACACCTGAAAATCATCCCCTAAAATTAGAATAATTCATAGCTCTAACCCAAAAAAGATTTTTTTTTCAAATTAGTTATTGAAATTATGTTTTAATGTGTTTTAACCCAATCGGCCTATTCTCATTTCCAAAACCACATTTTTTCAACCCCGATCCCTAATTGTTTATGATATTTTTACCTTGATTTCCAGCATTTACCAGTGAGGCACCTAGGGAGTTATCAGCATGAAATTTGGCATGATGGTTCATAATAACCTGAAAAATAATAATCCGCCGGGAGGCAAGCGATATTCCACCCCCTTTGTTCTCTACCACCCTTAACTTTGGGAAAAACGTAAGGTAGTATTTAATACATTTTGAATATTTCAATTGCTGATTAAAATTGTAAGTCGATGTGTTATAGTCCAGTCAACAAATCATTCATACAAAACAAACAATTTTTTCACCCCCAAATCTAATAATCATACTTTTAGTGACAAACACTGTTAAGTAAGTTACCAACATGAAATTTGGCATGGTGGTGGATAAAAATATAAGAATTACTATTCCATTGGGAGGCAAACAATATTTCACCCCTAGTGCCCTCTATCATCCCTTATAATTGGAATTGGTACTAGGTCGTATTCAATACATTGAAATTATTAAAAATATCCAATAATATTATGCTCAAGCATGTTTCCATCCAATCAACCTACTTTCTCGTGTTTTTTTTTACCCCCACCCCTAATAGTGATTTTTTTTCATCAACACTTATTAGCATGAAATTTGGCATGGTGTAGATAAAAATATAAGAATTACTATTCCGTTGGGAGGCAAACGATATTTCACCCCAGTGCCCTCTATCATCCCTTAAAATTGGATTTGGTACTAGGTCGTATTCTATACATTGTAATTATTAAAATTTTCCAATAATATTATGCTCAAGCATGTTTCCATCAAATCAACCTAAATTCTCGTGATTTTTTTTTACCCCCACCCCTCATAGTGATTTTTTTCATCAACACTTATTAGCATGAAATTTGGCATGGTGGTACATAAAAATATTAGAATTACTATTCCGTTGGGAAGTAAACGATATTTCACCCCAAGTGCATCCCTTAAAATTGAGAAGAGTGTTCAATGATTGGTTTTTTTTCATGGGTGGTTATCTGGAAGAAAGTATTCAATTAAAAATCTAATTAAAATTCAATAGTTTTGGTTTATTTAAGAAATACAATAATAAGCATGTTACATGCGTTGGTATCTATGATTAGTAATTATTGATAACATGGTACAAGGTAGTATTTTCATACAATTTGTTACGAGTTTTGGGGCTGGGATATTACACTGTCACTTCAGACAAACAAACCGTCATTTGTTTAAAAAAACTGCATTGAGAAAAGAAGCTGCTATGGGAGGGCATTCTTCCAGATAACACCCCATTAAAAAAAAAACGAATCATTAACACTCTTTCCCATTTTAAGGGATGTACTTGGGGTGAAATATCGTTCACTTCCCAACGGAATAGTAATTCTTATATTTTTATCTACCACCATGCCAAATTTCACGCTAATAAGTGTTGATGAAAAAATCACTATGAGGGGTGGGGGTAAAAAAAAAAACACGAGAAATTAGGTTGACTGGATGGAAACATGCTTGAGCATAATATTAGTGGATAATTTTAATAATTACAATGTATAGAATACGACCTAGTACCAAATCCAATTTTAAGGGATGATAGAGGGCACTAGGGGTGAAATATCTTTTGCCTCCCAACGGAATAGTAATTCTTATATTTTTATCTATCACCATGCTAAATTTCATGCTAATAAGTGTTGATGAAAAAAATCACTTTTAGGGGTGGGGGTAGAAAAAACACGAGAAATTAGGTTAATTGGATGGAAACATGCTTGAGCATAATGTTAATGGATAATTTTAATAATTTCAATGTATTGAATACAACCAAGTACCAATTCCAATTATAAGGGATGATAGAGGGCACTAGGGGTGAAATATTGTTTGCCTCCCAACAGAATAGTAATTCTTATATTTTTATCTACCACCATGCCAAATTTCATGTTGGTAACTTACTTAACAGTGTTTGTCACTAGAAGTATGATTATTAGGGTTGGGGGTGAAAACATTGTTTTTTTTGTATGAATGATTTGTTGACTGGACTATAACACATCGACTCATAATTTTAACCAGCAATTGAAATATTCAAAATGTATTAAATACTACCTTACGTTTTTCCCAAAGTTAAGGGTGGTAGAGAACAAAAGGGATGGAATATCGCTTGCCTCCCGGCGGATTATTATTTTTCAGGTTATTATGAACCATCATGCCAAATTTCATGCTGATAACTCCCTAGGTGCCTCACTGGTAAATGCTGGAAATCAAGGTAAAAATACTATGATCAATTAGGGATGGGGGCTGAAAAAATGTGGTTTAGGAAATGAGAATAGGCCAATTGGGTTAAAACACATTAAAACATAATTTTAATAACTACTTTGAATAAAAATTATTTTTTGGGTTAGAGCTATGAATTATTCTAATTTTAGGGGATGATTTAGGGTGTGTTGGGGGTGAGATATCGCTTGCCTCCCGGCGGATTTTTAATTCTGATATATTTATCTACCCCCATGCAAAATTTGGCGCTGGTATCCGGATTTGCAATATTTTTCCGCTAACAGCTCTCACTAGTAGATCTGTTAGAATTAAGGCTAATATTTAATTTCAAATTGGTTCCCTTTGCAAATTAAAACGATATGTAGGTAGGCCTACCCTCCTGCCAACTTAATCAGCCTTCTAAAATATGTCAGTTGCATTATCGAAAGCACATTGTAACTTTAAATCAAATTGAGCATAGATTATATTTTGTTATTTTTGGAGAGGGACGGTGATGATTAATTAAACGACTTTCGTGGAGGGCCATGGCCTAGCCTTTGAGTGGATGTCAAATAAATGATTTCGCTACCCGAGGCCTCTAGCCTGTCAGCACAGTGCTGTCAGTGAGCCGACAAAACCATGGACTCTTATGGAGGAACGCGCGCACGCACAGGTCCACCAAAAGTTGTCAAATAAAATATTTCTAGTTGTAATTAACAAAAATCAAGTTGGAAGTGGGTAGTAAGAGATTCAGAACTTTGATCACAGAGGTCGATGTAAGCTCAATTTACTAAAACAGCTGAGATACAGTTCAATATTTACACACATGTTTCAATGCAAACTGTGGCAGCTAGCCCCATCGAAATGCAGCTTTTCGCCGCTCGCCGCGCCACACGGACGCACGCTCGGTGCCTATTAGTATAGACCTGCAGACATGTTATGGATGATGACGCCGTCCGCGGTGGCTGGTCCGAAGCGTATGGCTCGACGAGGACGCGGGTTCGAATCCCGCATAAGGCATGGGTTTTCTGTGATTGTCCTTTATCGGCATCTTTCACCATTCATCGTCTCGAATAGCCTTAGTACATAACTATGAGACATTACGGAGACGAGTTTAGGCGCCCAGCTTTCTCTTTTTTTGGGGTGTTTGGGGGGGGGGGAACAGTTTATAACACCGTTATCAAATTTCACACTAACGGTAATTATTAAGAATAAATTTATGATTTCCAGTACGCGTATTCCTAAACTAGGAAAACGCTAAAGTCCCGCCGCGTTGATGGATAAGCTTTTTAAAGTTTTTAGTTTGCGTGGGATATCTTTACTTTTTCAAGTGCTTTGTTTTGTAGCCTACGCATTGTAGGTGATTGTTGTCAAGTTTCTTTTGTTTCTTGTCAATTGGTATTATTAATCGTTAAAAACTTTTATTAAAAGCTTTATTTCTATGGATTCTGGCTAACTTTTTCAACTTTTTCTTTCAAAAGGTACTACATCACCCTAACCTTAATGTCCATGTATAATATGAACGTTGTAGCCCCACCCGTTTGGTCAGAATTGACCCAAATGGCACGAAAATATCGCACAAAAAATCAAAAAACTTATATTAAAAGCTTTATTTCTGTAGATTCTAGCTAACCTTTTCAACTTTTTCTTTCAAAATGTACTACATCACCATAACCTTAATGTCCATGTATAATATGAACGTTGTAGCCCCACCCGTTTGGTCAGAATTGGCCCAAATAGCACGAAAATATCTCACAAAAAATCGAAAAAATCGTAAAAGTACGATATTCATGAGAAATATTTCTTCGATTGTACCCAAAAACGTGGCAAGTCTAAGTTCAGAGATTTCAAAGGTCCTGTCAAATTTTCATCAAGATCGCAAATGCCGTTTTCCCGGTAGAGAGCGAACAAACAGACAAAAAAAAAACAAATCAAAAACAAAACAAAACAAAAAAACATTGGAGCTAAATTTTTTGGGGGTCAGTGAAATTGAAGTCTTCGCTCCACTCGCTTCGCTCGCTACGCTCATCCAATTAATTTGTTGATTTTTAATTCAAATATAGCGAAATCACCGTAATTTACTCCATTTTGGTCTATACTCAAACCGTGTCTTACTTGGCCCAGTACCTGAGCGAGACCCTTTCATTTCCTAGGGATTACCCATTGACCGCAAGACGGAGTGAATGTAATGAAAGAAGGGTCGCTCAGGTACTGGACCAAGGAAGACACGGTTTGAGTATACTTCGGGAATTTGTTCCAAGTGTGCAGATTAGAATACTTGATTGTCTAATTCAAAATTGATTTATTACTAGGAAAACGCTTAAGTCCCGCCGCGTTGATGGATGAGCTTTTTAAAGTTTTTAGTTTGCGTGGGATATCTTTACTTTTGCAAGTGCTTTGTTTTGCTGCCTACGCATTGTAGGTGAATGTTGTCAAGTTTCTTTTGTTTCTTGTCAATTTGTATTATTTACCTTAAAAAAAGTTAGATTAAAAGCTTTATTTCTACGGATTCTGGCTAACTTTTTCAACTTTTTCTTTTAAAAGGTACTACATCACCATAACCCTTATGTCCATGTACAATATGAACGTTGTAGCCCCACCCGTTTGGTCAGAATTGGCCCAAATGGCACGAAAATAACGCACAAAAAATCGAAAAAAATCGTAAAAGTACGATATTCATGAGAAATATTTCTTCGATTGTACCCAAAAACGTAGCAAGTCTAAGTTCAAAGATTTCGAAGGTCCTGTCAAATTTTCATCTAGATCGCATATACCGTTTGCCCGGTAGAGAGCGAACAAACAGACAGAAAAACAAACAAACAAACAAAAAAAAAAAAAAAAAAACACCCAAGCTAAATTTTTTGCGGGGTCGGTGAAATTGAAGTCTTCGCTTCGCTCATCCAATAATTAAGGAATGTGCTGACTGGATATATTAGATTGATTTTTTATTAACATTCTGGAAAACATATTATACCGTTGATATTAACCGTTTGACCGAGAAAAACCAACGGAAACCTGAACGCTGTAGATCGTCTCCGGGCCAGCCTCGGCGACTTGTGTGTATAGTGTACAGAAGAAACCCAAAAGCGTGTTTATCATCTCCATGTATTTATGTCTAATCTTGCTATTACTTGCATACTTCTAGGAATTCCTGTAGAAGAGGTAGAAAAATTCAATTGGAAGCCTAGTCGACCGCAGGACGGGAGTGTTGCCGTGGTTAGTGAGAAGCCATTCCTGGTATACGAGGATGTCGGCACAAGTTTTACCAGGATTGTCAAGCTGCCTTACATGTGTGAATTACCCTGGGACGGGGCAAAAGCTAGTGATGAATCAAAATATTCGTAATTTTTCGTTGTTTTCAGTGGTTACGTGTCAACGTTAATTTCGTCAAAAGGCTAGTTTTGAAATCCAAACGTCGACTTTTTTACGTCCAAAAATGATTTTTTTTCTACCCCCCATGGGATGATGCTTTTTGATGTTACGCCATTTCAATTTTAGATATTAAGTCATAAATTTATGTTCACAAGACTGTGGCTAAATTTGATCACTATAGACATTTTGGCGGTAGGCTGTTACGATTTATATTCGACATACCGTTTTGAATTTGTGAATAAACTAATTAAACTTGACTTAATGCCCCCACCCTAGGGTTAGGCCTGGTCCTTCGTCAAACTAGGTTAAAGTAAAGATAGCTGACGGGAAGAACAGCAACTCAAGTTTATCTTACAACGTCAGTAGAAAGATTATTTTATTTTTTATTTTATTTATTTATTTAACGTCTATCCTATTCAGTTATAAAAACTGATTTACAAAGGAGGACAACTAAATAAATCTAATTACATAGATGCAGAAACAACAATAAAACTACATTTTGGTAAATATTTGAAATAGTAGCATTACAACAACAATGCATTTAAACACAACAATTTTGGTAACAAATAAAAAAATATATATATTATATGCATTTAATGAATGAATCAAATATAAAAAAGGGTGTAGAATGAAAAGAAAAGAAAAGAAAGGGGGGGAAAGGAAAAAAGAAAGAAAAAAGAAAAAAGAAAAAAAGAAAGAAAGAAAGAAAGAAAGAAAAAAAAAAGAAACATTAAAAAAGAAAAACGAAAAGAAAAAAACTGATTTATTAGACGATCCCACTCAAACGAATATGAGGTTTGCCAAAAATCAGGAACAGCAAATCAGGGAGTAATCAATCTTTCGCGGAAGAAACGACCGAACGCGAATCTTCATTCTTGTGTTCAACCATCATTCTTGTGTTCAAATCTTGATAACAATTTAGTGCAAAAGATCTTGACTCTAATATATAATTATATCAGATATATAATTATTTAAAATTGTTCAAGTCAAAAACTGATCACAGCAATGATACAGGACACCTAACTCAAGTTGCAAGTTCCACCAGTAGGCGGCAACCAGACAATCTAGGCAGAAAAATATCAATTGAAAATACATTGAATACATCAAAATCAAAGCAATAATGAACAAACAAAAAGAACAGCAAAATCATAAATAAGAACATATGTAGATAAATTAACATTACATAAACACAGAGACAATGCCCCACAAATAAATAGTAAAAATCAATTCTTCTTTGTTCTTCGATTCATTATCATTGCTTCAATTTTACTTTTTTTTTTTCAAAACTTGCATTTCATTCAAACCACAAAACGTCGACGTTATCAAGTGACTATCAAGTGACGTCATGAAAGTGACGTTTTGATCAAACGCCAATTTCAAAACTTGTGTCCCTGAAAGTAGAGCTTCTTCAGACCTGAGGGCCTATTTACTTAGAATAACAGTGGTCGATCGACAGCGACAACTTTCTAAATATGACGTCATGCTCAACGCGGTAGTTTTGACATCTGCGTGAAAGTGACTTAAACGTTAGCCCTGTGGTTTTACTTAATAAGTTGTCGCTGTCGGTTGACAAGTTATTGTTTTTACAAACTATTGTCGCTGTCGATTTACTGTTATTAAATGAGTTAGTTAATAGACCCACTGATTGTCTGTCCTTGTCAACCACTATATCAATCAACGCCAGGTCAACTTCCTTCTAATTGGAAACCAATACAGTGGATAAATAATTAAAACGTCAACTAACCATAAACTCATCCTGGGACTATCGAGTCACTTCTTTTTATAGAACGTGAACTTACGAAGCACATTGAAAGAAGAACCAAGCATTTTACATAATTTGTGTTTGCTTTGGCGCTACCCACCTCAAGATAACACGCATAATCTTTTGTTGATCTAAAAATGTTGAAGTTTCCATTCGGTGTTTCTTTTTTATCTCGGGACATCCGGGATTGTGGTTGGTTAATGAGGTTCCCCAAATTCCTTGTGAATAACAATTCATACTTAAATTAGTTAAGAAATTCACGTGATCTTGTTCAGATGCTAGAAACGGATTAGGTTTGAAACCGCTGCCACACTTTTATCAGTTAGGCTCAAATCAACATAACATGTTCTAAACGACTTGCAGGGAGAACTTTTCATATCTTTATCCCTTGATTTAAGAATTATTTTGCGGGCATATAAGTACAGTTGATAATATTTGGTTTTACCTATTCCCGAGGTACTTTCCAACGCTGTCCGCTTCAGTGAACACGTGGAAAATACATATAAAGCTTGCGCTTTTTCCGTGCCTTAAGCTCTCCAGATTGGTTCTATGTCCACCGTACCGGATATCATCGAGTGATGTTCTTTTACAAACAAGGTATAACTTCCTTAGATAAACTTTGAACTTTTCTTCAGGTCGAGATCTGTAAGAGAAGAAAAGAAATTGTTTATTATATCAATGATTGTTACCACAATTCACTTTCTTTGTACATTTTTATTTTTGTAAATCGTGAAATATAGTTCCTTTGGTACTTATAATGCAATAAAGAATTGAAAATAAATCATTTTCGGATTATATATTTTTCATATTTACCTAACACATTTTGCATCCATCCCTCACTTTACCAACTCTCTACTTACAGTAGCGGTTATCAATTGATAGCTCCATTTCTGAGACAGTCATACGACCACAACCAAGCATTGTGGTGGGGTATATTAAAGACATATTATCACATTGCGTTGTCCGTAACATAATATGTTCCAACATCAACACACAACACACAAGTTTCAAGCAATATTATGTTTAAAGTACAGTGCGTGACGTCACCACTCGTGACTTAGTTGGATGCCCACTGAACTTTGCAACCGACCGACTGTAATATGAATGCGGCCGCTTCACCGCCTGCCCATTCAATACCAAGGGCACGGTACAGGCAGTTGAAAAGTGTTTGTTCTCATCTCTATGCTTCCTCTCAATTTTATATATGGAAATGTAATTTTATAAATTTGAGGTTTAGTTTTATGTTTTTCACAAGTTTATTTTGATACCTAATCGTCATTTCGCATAAATTTCAATTAAGTGTTCGGTACCTTTGTAGTAACCTTTGTAGTAACTGGCAGCACATGTCCACAGGTCCACTTGTATCCTTAAAGTAATCGAATTTGAAGGATTAAGAAGCTGTTGCTGCGTGACTGTGGCTTGGCACCATACCCGACTTTGTATCTGCACGCGCTTGATGTGTTCTTCAAGTGCACCAAGTGAAGGTGGTAACTTGTCGCTTTCTGCGAGTTGTTTGCAGAAAAGATGTCATCTTAGATCAGGTATGCATGTGATGAAGATACCCTTCGGACAGTACATTAAGCAAACAAACTTTTCCAGTTCGTCTTCCAAATCCTGCTTAAAATCACCTTCCATGGTGGCTTCATCAACGATCAAGTACAGTTGATTCCATTTGGTTTTACCTATTCCCGAGAACTTTCCAACGCTGTCCGCTTCAGTGAACACGTGGAATATGCATATAAAGCTTGCGCTTTTTCCGTGCCTTAAGCTCTCCAGATTGGTTCTATGTCCACCGTACCGGATATCATCGAGTGATGTTCTTTTGCATAGCTTTTCATAGTTTGCGAGAGTCAGAATCAAAATATTTGTATCGGGAGTGATTAATACCACTTGTGCGTCAGGTAACTGTTGTGATGCTACTGTTGCCAGGTAAATGTGAGTGTGTCTACTTCTTCGTGATTGTTGTCTTCAAAATGTTGGTTTCTGTTGCTTCTCGTGTGAACTGATGCTGATGTTATTACTACCTCAGGTGAGTTTTTCTTAGTCTTGGATTGCTTTAGCAAGGTTAGTCAGGTAAGGTCTGATTTTGTTTTCTCATATGATAGAAACCTTGTAAGCGGTATGCCATTGATGTTGGTCCCATCTGCAATTTGATATTATACTGTAGCTTTTCCTTTTCGACGTCTCACTCGAGTTGTTTCTTTGAGTGAATCGGGTTTGTATGTATCAAATACCAGAAAATTTCACTTACTCCTGCTTTCAAACTCGTAAGCCTGTCGTTGAAACTTTGTGCAAGATCTCTTACTGTTTTTAATGTACCTGCTTTTTCCGTCATTTTCTGGAGAAGAAACATTCCGTCAACAACGGCGATTCTCGGATTTGTTGATGAAAAGGGTCGTTGCCCACTGGTTGCAGGAATTTCTGTCTGGCCATTGCTTTCGTCAGTATTTGCCAACTTCTGAAGATTGTGTATCAGCTTAGATTTGTCATTACATGGTAACATTTACCCATTTGGCGCAAAAGTACTCTCGGAGTTAATGTAAACTCAAAGTTACCAACAGCATTCGTTTGGTCAATATCTCTGTTTGATCAGTTCAAAACCATCAGGTGACATATGTATTTTTGGTCTCTCGCAGACGCAGACTGGTTACGGAGCTTTATCGATTGTTATTTGCTTCCAGACATATGCATTTTGTTCTGTTTTTTGACTGGTGCCCACAGGCTGACATCTCCATTGATGCGTTCAGTGACGTAGTTTTCGTTAAATTTCTTTCCAGTTTCATCAGCATTTAAGTTATTCTGAACCAAACTGACCAAACTGGTGGGGCTACAACGTTCATATTTTACATGGACATTAAGGTAATAGCGTTGAGTGACTAATATAATATATTAGTCACTCAACGGTAATAGAAGTGATATAGTGCGTTTTAAAAAAATTGGCAGGAAGGCTTCCAAATAAAGGTTTTAATATAAACCATTTACAGGCATATAATCAACAAGTGACTATAGTTACTAGACAATGGTCACACAATGTACATTATGCACAAAAAGCAAATCTTTGGACCACTAGATTTAAACATTCTATTGTCAAATTGGTAATACAATAGCAATTCAATTGGGGGCGCTGAATAGCGCCGAATGGAATAACGCCGAATCGATCGTGTGTAGTGTACTTACGACGTTAGTCGTAACCCAAAAATATAGACCACATATCCTGGATTAACGCCGAAACAGATTCGGCGTTAATCCACTGGAATAAAGCCGAAAGATATTCGTCTTTATTCAGATTTTCCCTATAGTAGAGGATGTATAGTCCATACCGAAAACTAATACTATTTAATTTAATAATTAACTAGTCAAAATGTAAGTGATGATTCGTAATGATTCGTCGTTATTCCGGTGGAATAGCGCCGAAAAAGATTCGTCGTTATTCCGGTGGAATAGCGCCGAAAAATATTCGTCGTTATTCCGGTGGAATAGCGTCGAAAACGATTCGGCGTTATTCCGGTGGAATAGCGTCGAAAACGATTCGGCGTTATTCCAGTGGATTGAAGGCAAAATAGTTCTGCGTACTTTCAGTGCAATCCTGTCGAAAGTTATTGAGCGAGCGTAGCGAGCGTCTCCTCTTGACTCTTATGGCTCGAATGTCTGTTTTTTTTCTGTTACTGCTTCGATACAGGTCGCACCGTTCTCTGATCGACCTCGAAATATTTCACACATGTAATACCACCTAGGTGAGTTGCTGTATATTTTTTGAACAAAATCCGATCGTTGGTTATAAAAAATAAAAAATAAAAGAATAAAAATAAAAAAATAAAAATGTTCCGATCGTTATGAAATTTGCAGGATTAATAAGTACAACATTCTCTTCTATTTACAAATTTTCAGCTAAATCGGTCAAGACCTAAAAGACTTATTGGTATGTAACAATATGGGAATGTCGTAATCGGGTCGTTGTTAGCTGCCGTACCGGTGCTCGCTCAACACGCGACGGGACTTTAGCGTTTTCCTAGTTGCTCGCTGAACAACGCGTCGTTTTCCTAGTATACTCGGAAACCGCTTAAAGTCCCAATTGATCTATTCGTGTGAAATTTAAGCGCAATCAAAAAAAACATTTTCATAAGAATTGCAAATTTTGAGATTTTTTAATTTTTTAAATTCTTCAACTTTTAACACCTACATGCTTATCCGATTGTAATTAATTTTTCTCACGAGCTCGTCCTACTTATGAATTAATATATTCGTGTGAAATTTGAGCGTAATCGAATAATTATTTCTTATGAAAAATTGCAATTTTATGCTTTTTTCGTTTTTAAAAATTACGCTCGTCCAACACCGCGCCTGAAAAAGCGTTTGCGAAGCTACCTAGTAACATAAAATTACCATAACAATTCCTACAGCTTTGACCATTCTTATTATTGACTAATCATTTACAAACATATTAGATTATTCTATACTAGCTTTTCTAGGCATAATCATTAGGAAAGTTGATACCCAGTTTATGACTTTTTTAAAGTTGACCTTTTCTTGCAGAAGAACCAAAATAAGTTGGCTCTGTATCAAAACATTTAATAATATAACTAAAGGATTTTGTATTTTTACATTATTTTGAGTATTTAGCGTATGTCTGAGCGATAGTAAGCTTACCCGTACGAAAAACTCAAACTCGTGTTTGGACGTTGTTTGTTGATCGGTCTATACAGTAAAAGCGTCAAATCCATTTTTTTAAACAGATAAGTTCTCATGAAAATAGCGTTCGGACAAACGCATATAATGAGATACGGAACACACATGGAAGATTGAAACCTACAGAAGAGTGCGACAAAAAAAACATACTTCGTGAGAAAATCGAACAATGCAGGTCTAAAAATAAACTGTTGTACTGTGATTTTCACGAGAACTAATACTTCAATGTATTATTGACAAGCAGAGCGCAGCGACTGAATCTTATCATCAATTTAAATGAGACTTTGTATCCTCCGAATCTGTTGTCTCATGTGAGTGGAGGTGATCGTGAGTGAGTGAGTGAGGAGATTCGCCCAGACACGGTCCCGAACCGCCGAAACGCTGACCAGATTGCGCAAATATTTTAATCAGACCAACCGGGATTAGTCCTCAGGAGTGCAGTTATTTCAGCAAATCCGTTACGATTCAAAACGTACAACTGCTACAGAATAATTAATTGAACGTAAACAAATATTTTTATCGATTTATGTTTTGAATGCCAGGGCAGTAATGCATGCAGGTGACCAAGGTATAATCGATCAACGTGATGCATATGGTCATCAATAACCCAATCAATAATCACAACATCGATCGTGATGATGGTTATGAATGCCTATATTGGAGATTTGAAATATACCAATGAGCTAAAAAAGTAACAATGCTAATTTCAACAATTACTTAAAAGTTTCGAATCTTGTAATACTTAAGGTTTCCCAAAATTCCGCGGTGGGAGATTGAATAAAACTTGCAAATCTAACTTCGTATTTCGCTACCTGCATTTTTTTTCCATAGTATGTATGCATTTAAAATCATGTATAATTTGTTTTAATGACAATACAGAAATTACAACAACAGATGTCTTACCGGTGGTAATTGAACAGAGGTCTCCCCACATACCGGGTATACGCGCGGGAGCCTTTTGCGTTGGGCTAAGAAACCGCAAAAGTCGTTGTTAGACGAGTGAGCGAGCCATGTGGTTGAGTATCCCGGTAACATTTGCATTTGAGTTCATTCAATATAAAGGTATAAATTATGGGTTTTGAGTTAATTTGTATAAAGGCGCGTCGGCGGGACCTCTCCCCCTTCACTTCTTGATGACTCCCCGACGACGATGAGAATGACCATAACATCAAGAACGACGACAAGATGATGACGACCGCGACGTGAGAACCCCTCCCTTTTCCTTTACCCTACCTGTGGCTGGTTCTGATCGTGGGAACTTTCACTTTCCTACCCATATCGCCTAGGTTAGAGTGGCGCATTATTACCCTAACGGTTGAAACTCGGTGAAGCTCGGGTGATGAGAAGCCTCGGTTGAAGTATGGCTCGTTGGTTCTTGTTGTTAGCGTACCTGCTTCCAATGCAGAAGGTCCAGGGTTCGATTCCGCTAAAGTCACGTAGTTTTTTAACTTCTGATTTGGACTTAAGTCCATCAGTTCTTGTCTTAGGAGTTTGTAAACGGGTGACTTTTTGGAGCCATCCTAGCAACAAAAGAACATAGTAAATTAAGAGTTGTTCTGAATCGGCCTTGGTGATTCTGCGTTATCGCGGGTGTTGTTCGCACTGTCCATACATGATTGCTATATTTCCTTTACTATTAAAATATTTGATATTGGTTGGTTATCGCTCACTCGTCGAATTGCGTCGGGGCCACAGGGTTGGCTTGGTCGCTTGATTTAAAGTCCTCACTTGAAAAATCAGTATATAACTGAGTGGATAGCTCTAAAATACAATTTATTTGTTATTATTTACAAGCGCCCTTAAATTAATGAATCCATCCAAATTAGTTATAAGCCTGTAATTTTCCCACTTAATTATTGGATGAGCGTAGCGAGCCAAGCGAGATTCCATTCTACACAGTGGAGAAAAAAATCCAGAATGGTTTTTTTTCTTATTTCTTTCTTTTTTTATGTTTTTGTATTTTTGTCTTCCGGCTAAACCAATGCTCCAATTGCGATGAAATTTCTGCGAGACCTTTGAAATCTCTGAACTTAGAACTGCCACGTTTTGGAGCAAAAAAATCGAAAAAATTATTTCTCTGAAAATCGCAAATTTTACGTTTTTTTTATATTTTGTAAAAATGTCATTCGACTTACATCACCTACAGCTTTGTCCGATTGTAATAATTTTTTCACAGAACCTTAATTTCATGAATTGATATATTCATGTGAAATGTGAGCGTATCAAAAACTATTTTTTACGAAAAGTCACAATTTTACGACTTTTTTCGATTTTTTAAATTTCTTCGACTTTATAACACCTACATGCTTTATCCTATGGTTATGATTTTTTCACAGAACCTTAATTTTATGAATTAAATATTTCGTGTCAAATTTGTGAGCAATCTTATGAACTATTTCTTACTGAAAATTTCAATATTACGATTTTTTCTTTTTAAAATTCGATCTAATAAAAAAATTAAAGATTTAAATTAATTTGTTTTTAAATTTAATTTAATTTAATTTAAAAAAATCATTCAACTGAGTAAGATTTTTTCACAGAACAACAGGAAAATCGGCATACACATGGCAGCTAAATGCACAAATACGCTCATCCAACACGCGGTGGGACTTTAACAGCGTTTCTAGTTATTAATCAGTTCACTAACGAAGACTTACGTAAGCTGGAGGCGACCGGCCACTTCTCAGTCGGTAGATACGAAAACATATGCGGATTATATTAACAGAATATGCCTATTTTCTGCCTAGAAACATATTTGGTGATATTGATTTTAAATTATTATATGGTCATCGGTTTCAAGATTTGACACAAGAAATAAGTGTTCAAGGTTTTCTTCGAGAAAGTTTGATTGTACAGTGGAAAAAACTCATTTGTTTAATGGGATCGTCTTATAAATATTTTTTCTTTTCGTGTTTTAAAATGTTTTTTTCTATGTTCCTACGGTTACACAATCAACACCTTGTAATGGGAGACAGGTTATGGCGAGGTTTTTACTGCAGTTTAAACATTCTTTTTGTGTGCATTTGGTAATTCAATTTCTTTATTTTAGTTTCTATAAACAGCTGCAAATTATTAATTAATGAATTATTAAATAAATTAAAGTAGGTTATAATGTAGGAGTACCGCAGTAAATGCCCAAGGGATTTGTTCACCACCGAGGTCAAAAGTCGATATCAGACAAACGCGAGGCCCTACGAGGTGTTCAAGGATTGAGGAGGCCGTTTGCGGGTGAATTTATAATATTTTGCTACGTTAATATTATTGGACTTAGGACGCGGAAAAGAGGATTGATATATTCTTGATAGGGGATTTGCATTCAAGAAAAATAATACAATTTTGGGGGGAACACAACACTTTCCCGCCGACCTTATTAAATATATTATTGTGAATGAACCCCTGAGCTCAGCCAGGTAGGCAACCCTTTAGATTTACCTCACCAGCGGGCAAAGTATTTAAAAAGGGGTTTCGATGCTATTCACGGTTTCAATGGATACTGGAACTAGTAAAGTGCATTATTTTTTTATTTTTTTTTAAAGCGGTATGCACACTACATTACCTTGAGGAGGTTCGACTGATTATCGTACTTTTTTTTATGTCCATGTACGTTTAATTACTAAACGAAAAAATATGTTCCTACACTCAATGCGCCAACCATATATTCTAACAGAGCAAGTACAAAAATTACCACTATTACATTTCTTTGCGACTAGTATTTACAGACCACTTGGAATAGTTACAGTATCCTGTGTAGGTAACTAACCGTGCATAACCATTGAGTTAGAACTATTATGCTATAATACATGTTGTCCTCCTTTGTCAAATCCAGTTTGGGTCTTTAAGCTAAATAAATAAATTATGTTATGTTCTAAACTCAATGCCTACACAACAATTACTTATATACATGGCGATAACAATCAATGTAAAAAAAGGCTACCATTGTATTTGTTGGTGAGTCGCTGAGGTTTAGCAACTAAAATGCGCTTAGTCAGGTGGTTGTTGAACTGTTGATTGGCAGCTGAACCATGCAGTAATAACAAATTTTGCATGAATGTTAATGGATGAGCGAAGCGAAGATTCATTCTACTACACTGGAGAAAACAATCCGGAACGTTTGTTTTTCTTTTTCTTTTTTTTTCGTATTTTTGTCTGTTGTCCGCACGATTCCGGCCTAAAACCGATACTCCGATGGAGATGAAATTTTATGGAGGCCTTCGAAATCTCTGAACTTAGAACTGCCCAGGTTTTTAGCACAATCGGAAAAATTATTTTTCATGAAAATCGCAATTTTACGATTTTAAAAATTTCTTTGACTAAAACACTCCTACATTCTTTATCCGATTTTAATGAATTTTGCCACAGAACCCTTATTTTATGAATTAAGATATCTTGTGAATTTGAGCGACTATTGAAAAATTATTTCTCATTAAAATCGCCAATTTACGATTTTTTTCGATTTTAAAAAAAATCTTTCCGACTTATAACGCTAATGCTTTATCGATTGTAATTTTTTTTCACAGAACCTTGATTTTATGAATTCATATATTCGTGTGAAATTTGAAAGCCGCAATCGAAAAAAATTCTTTTCTCATGATAATCGCCAATTTTACGATATTTTTCGATTTTTTAATTTCTTTGACTTATAACACCTATATGCTTATTCGATTGTACGATTTTTTCACGGAACCTTTATTATTAAAGTAGTATATTGTAACTGAAATGTTGATGTCGTAATTCAAAAAATTATTTGCATGAAAATCGCAATTGTACGCATTTTCGTTTAAAAAAATAGACGCTCATCCAAACAACCGCGCCTAGAAAAGCGTTTGCGAAGCTTCATAGTAATACACTATGTTGTGTAGTTTTAGCGATCTTTTGTTTCTTAATATTTTTCAAAAGGTTTTGGGCATTCCTTATAAACCTGACAAACATATAATAGTCATACAGTAATTTCTTATGCATGTGAACCTTGTAGGTTAAGGTAAAGCTGCACACCTGTATGTATAGTCAGTAGGCCTTCTTGCCAGGTATATGTACAACCAATGCGTATGTTATGAATTATTATGTCTTTGGAGAATTCTTGTTGTTGTGGATCATTCTTGTTGTTGGAGACCTACAAAAATTCATGTGTTGATGTTTGTAAATATTATATTTGGCACTATATTCTAATTATACTTACTAATGTTGTCAGTGTGCTTTGTGCTCAAGCTAATTGTGTAGGACTATGTAAAATGTGCAAAGTGACATGATGTACAGTAAGCATGTGGCCTACTGCCTGCGGATGCTGTATGCACTTTTGCATGTATACATTGGTAATGTTACCTATTATAAATTGTAATATGTTCTAAGACACTCCTCTCTCCCCCCCCCTGCACCCCCATATAATAGCTATTTATTGTTTTTAAATTTCATAGTAGTACTGTTATTAATGTGTAATAATGTGATTAATTTGTATGTAAAGAATATGACATGTCATATTATAGTTTTGTTTCGTTAAACCTTTTCAACTTAGGGTATTACCAGATATGGGTCATAAATGATTAGTCAGCATGCATAAGCAATTTAAAAATAAAAGCCTATTAATATGGTGAAGAATAATGTATTTTTCACATTCCAAAGCCGTGTTTTCGTGTTGAACAGTACAATTAGCATTTGTAAATAAAAATAGTACTTCAAGATTGTTATTTAACAATTTAATATGGAGTTGTTACATTGCAACATGTCAAATTTACGCTACGCATGCCAAGCAAACTTGGGTCCAGTAAGAAATGCCTAATTGAGATGTATAAGGTTTGGTATCCAAAATTTCCTGAAACATTCCCTGCATTACTTGCGTAGTATTTGTTTTTGCTACCCTTATTATATTTACCTAAAATATTATTTATTTATTTATTTAGTTATTGATATATTAAGACCAACAAGTACCATTTTACATAGACAATAATTAATAATTATTACTGTCCAGGGTGCCCAATTCAATGCCCACTTCAAGTGCTTCAAACAGGTATGTTGCGGAGGAGGGACAATCTGTGAAGGTGTGCGTCAAGGGCTGTTTAAAAAAGACTCGATCATTGACAGTAACGATGAGGAAAACCTCGCGAAAAAACCTTCAGTCGGGAATCAGGATTGACCGGTCCGACGGGAATTTGAACCCGGAAACCGGGACCTCCCGAATCCGAGTGGCGATATAATATATTACTAGGAAAACGCTAAGGTCCCGTCGCGTTGTTGAGCGACCCCCCTCCCCCCAGCACCTTTTTCTTTTTTTGTACGTGCCCAACAGACCGAGTACGACCATTTCCATAAGGCCCCACCACCAAGTGTAGGATAACTCGGATATGACATTGATACACTATACATATCTATTCCAACATCTTTGCATTTGCTACTAATTCACGTCATGCCTTTCTAAAGTGTTATCTTTGTATATTTACTGCCTCCTTTCATTTTTACATCATTTTCGAAAATATGATTTAACCAATAGCTGAAAATTTGGAAAAATAGGAGAGAATGTTGTACTTTATACCCTGCAAAATTTCCTAAAGATCGCGTGCATTTTTTTTTTAATTTTGTTTTTTTTTTTTTCGATAACCAACGATCAGATTTTGTTCAAAAACGTAGAAGCAACCCGCCTAGGTGTGTATGTACATGTGTGCCAAATTCAGGTCGATCGGAAGAGAGAACGAGTGCTGCGACCTGTACCGAAGCAGTAACAGAAAAAAAAACACAACAGACATTCGAGGCCATAAGAGTCAAGTGGAGACGCTCGCTACGCTCGCCCACTCAATACATAAAAATTATACCCCCACAAACAAACATAATAATAATAATAATCCTCTAATAAAAATAATAATAATAATAATAATAATAACCCCAACATTGTTGGGGTTACAAGATAGTCACGCTCGAGATAAGTTGCTTCGTAAATTTCTATTGCCGCTGACATACAAGATTCATGCTCAAATTTTGACTGACATCTTGATCTACAAGTGACGTTACTACAAGGAGGACTTGAAAGGGAAGATTAGTTTTTTATTATATACCATTATTTTGTAGTTATATATGATGGAATAGACCTCCTAGGCTTATAAATTGCATTGAAACAGTTGAATTTTGTTAATTTTTGACAGTTAGTGGTAGGCATATATTAATTTAGAGAATTATTTGTAACTCAGCAAGGTAATATATCTAAACATAGTATAATATTAGCATTTTAGTAAGCACCGTTAATTATTTTGCAGAGAGCGAGAAGATGAAGTCTTCTAAATCGTTCAAATAAGAAAAGATTCTATCAAAACGAAAAAGGCAAAGGAGGTTGAGAGCGAAAGACCTCATCAACGCCCTGAAATTGATGAATCATTGAGAAAAGTGTTTTTCATTCTTTTTAGTGCATTGACTTTATAACAATAACAAATCATCGGGACTTTGACAGATAGTAGAATAATTATCTAGAACAAGGAAAATAGGGAATTACCCCAGACGATGATGTTTCTGTAATGGAATCATTACAGACCACCAAAGCATGGAAAAATGAGACAGCGCATTCAAATGGACAGAAGATATGACATTGTGTGATGTACGTAGCTTTTATAGGGTAACGTTATTAGAGACTGTTTAATAGGTTATAGACAAGAGCTCCATAGGGAGTTGTCGTGAACATCCATTTTTAGAAGTAAGTGAAACAGAGAATAGTGACAAAGAAAGAATTATAGTTAAAATAAAATGTTACCAGTAAACACATTAAATAGAATGAAACGCCGAAAGTGAAGATACGAACACAAGGCAATCAAGATGATAACGCAATCCATCAGCAGAGGGACAGCGAAGAAGGAAGACCACTTCATACCAGAGCTACTAGAACTACAGAAATACCGGTATGGCCATACCGCCAAGAACTTTCAAATCATACCAGACACACCAGAAATTCCAGACCAACCAGAACGTCCAAGAATATCAGAACGTCCAGACCAACCAGAACATCCAGTTTTACCAGTAACATCCAGGCCTACCAGAACACCAGACCGTACCAGAACGCCAGGCCTACCAGAACGTCCAGAAACCACTAGAAATACCAAACCAACCAAGAAGATCAAGATACCAGAACAACTCAGACGATCAAACACAAGAGGTAGATATGCACATACACGCAATAGAAAATACACCTGACAGATCAATCTAAAGAACCATCCTAGCTTTAGGCATTTACAACAGCCATGTCAGAGTTTGCACCACATCATACAACCAAAACAGAGACCAACATACCTAAACCCAAGCATTCAAAGCGAAATGAAGACAGCGGTACACATAATGAACACACATATTTGATCAGATTACAACAAGACGCGAACTATATTTGCAGACGTTCATGCCGGCAATTTATTGTGCCTCTGTACGACAGTGGTTAGATCATTTGGGCCTAAAGTAAACATCTGCAAACATCTTCAAAGACAAAACGGAGAATGAAAAAAGTACGAAATGGGAAAAGCGACTGTTGGGAGAATCGTGAGCTTAGAGAGAGATTATCGGTCGACTGGAACAATAACGATTAATGGTAATCGATCTAAAAATGTGATAATTGATACTGCCAAAATATATTTGAAGAGGCAAGGTCACGCAAAGCCATGAAACACTTAACGCATTAATTCACGAATATTTGGATAAACTTAAACAAAAAGAAGTGTCTAGCTAGAGACTAACAAAGATATACAAAAATGTTAGTATTAGAAAAGAACAAAACTCGCATGTTTAGAAGAAAAGGAGAAAAAACAGTTTTACCAACAATATCTAGTACGAAGAAATAATAGGAAATGGACACCAACTAAGACAGAGATTAGAAGAGTTTTGGACAGGAATATGGGGTAACCCGGTAGCACACAACCAGGATGACACAATGGATTCAAGGATGAAATAGTCAGGATGAGCGATATTAATGAGATGAGATTGAAGGTATAACTATGATGAATTAAAGTCGCCAAATCAGTGCTTACACAAGCTGGAAAGCACCAGGTAATGATAATATTCAAAACTTTTTGGTATAAGAGATTCAATACTATCACAACAAATTTTAAGAAAATGTCTCAACGAGTTTATAAATGGAGTTAAAGACAATACCCGAATGCTTACCTGAAGAGTAACCTTTCTAAACCAAAGGACAATTGGGGACACGAAGAACCCAAGTCAATATCCGGCCAATTACATGTCTACAACGATATATAAAATAGGACTTCATGCCACTAAACAAATAAAGTATATAATCATTGCGAAGAACACATATATCATGGCCGAGGAACAAAAAGATGCTGTAAGAACTCACAGGGGATGCTAAAAGAACAACTCATATTGACTCTACTGTAAGAATCAGCCACACAATAAGAAAAGGAATATTCAGCGTAAAATACATTGACTACAAGAAAGCCTTTACTCAACACCACACAATGCTTATTCAGATTTTACAAATATATAAAATCAACCCAGAATTTGTAAACTTTTTGAAGACAGTAATGGAGACATGGAGAACAAACACTAAAACTAAATTATGAAAAAAAACCAGCATGATAACTTACAGATCCAATACAAATTAAGCGTGGCATTTTCAAGGTGACTCATTAAGCTGCTTATGGTTTTGTCTGTCATTAAACCCACTGTCACATAGCTTAACGATCGACTACGGATTTTAAAATTAAGGACAATAATGTGGTATGTCACACAATTTCACACATATTCTAGATGGATGACCGAAAGTTGTTATTGACAATCAAATTTTGCTCAACTAAACAGTCTTATCAATACAACATTAGAATTTAGTCAAGATATCTGCATGGGTTTGGAGGTAGACAAATGTAAGGATCGCTACATATCGAAAAGGGTAAGGTTACAAAAGCAGCAAGAGTTCCAGCCTAGATGAGGAAATAGGATTGGAATAATGGACGATAAACGATGTATACAAATATTTAGGATTCTCACAAGCTGCCAGATTAAACATAAAGTTATGAAAGCAAAATGATAGATACATACAGAAAAGACTAAAGCTATTCCTGAAGACGCAAGAAACGGTTAAAAAAACAAGATCACAGCATAACTACATATGCTGTACCAGTACTGACATATTCATTCGGAATCATTAAATGGACGCAGACAGACAGCCACGCGTTGGAAATATTAACTGTATAACTTACCAAAAACAGATAAACATCATCCTAAATCAGCAATAGAGAGATTGAAACTTCCAAGAGAAAAAGGAGAGGACGGGGCCTAATTCGATCTGAACACCTTATATTATAAACAAATAGACATTTTAAGAAAATACTTTTTAAAAAGAAGCAACCAATCCACCCGCCATAGGGCGTGGTGCTAGCTGACAAATCTAGCATAACTCCACTCAATCTAGCCAACGAAAATGTCAATCTACAAGGGAAACTCATAACTGGACGCCCTGCAAAAGAGTTACGTCTCCTCAGAAAAAGACCTTACACAAGAGACATTATGATGAACTACACAAAGGTCACGTAGATATTAAAGCATCAAATAGGTGGTTAAACACCGTGGGAACTATTTGGAGAAACAGAAGGTTTTATGATGGCTATTCAAGACAGAGTGTGTTCGATTGCGACGAACAATTATAAAAAAATACAATAAATACAAGATGCGACAGGTAAACGATCAATGTAGAAAAAAATGTAGTGCAAAGGGGTGAAACATCGACCACATCAATCGGTGCAAGTCACTATGTCAAACAGATTACCTCTACAGAAATAACCAAGTAGCTAAACATTATTTCATCAAAAAAGTAGAAATCAAGTAAACCTCATTGACACAACACACCGTACTACAAAATACAAACCAGAGAAAGTACTAGATAGTCAAAGATTACAAATTATATTACGACCGCCACAGTTATAACAGACAAAACGATACATAACAACAGACCGGGATTTAATAATAATTGACAAGAAGAAACAAGAAAACTACCCTTATCAGAGTAGCTATCCCAATGGTGCCATAACGTCGAGACCACGTGGAAGAAAAAAATTGACAAGTATAGTGAACTTGGCCAATTGAGATCAGACGATGTGGAAACAGAAAAGGTAAATACAATCCCACATTCATTATATCAGCCAACGGCATCATACCGAAGAAGATACATGAAAGCATTAAACAACTAGATCTTCAACCCAATGTATACATCGAGACTCAAAAGGCAGTAATACTCAACACGTGTAGAATAGTTCGTAAATTCTAAACTAAGAATGATACTTCGTGATTTCGAGACAGCTTCATCCTGACATGGTTTTCGTGGTTTCCCATAGTCCGAAGAGCAAATGCTAGGATGGCGACGAGAAATCGGCCAGGGACCGTACACAGCAGAAAGAAAACATCATCTACAAACAATATACAATTTATAAATGACTTATTTTAGTTAGAGTTAAGACAAAAGTAATAATGTATGTAATAGGTACACATGGAAGTACTTGACGTAAGTCCGTACAACATGTTAGCTCCGGTTTTAACCGAGTTTGTATAAAATACATCCAATAAAATAATAATAATAATAATAATAATAATAATATAATAATAAAAAAAATGAATTAGCCCCGGGTTTTAACCGAGTTTGTATGAAATACACCCAATAAAATAACTAGGAAAACGCTCAGTTGGACGCGTTGTTGAGCGAGCACCGGTACGTGCAACACGACCCGAGTAAGAATTCCCATAATGTTCATACCAATAAGTCTTTAAAGGTCTTGACCGATTTAGCTGAAATTTGAAAAATAGGAGAGAATGGATAAAACACCGCCATCTAGAAGACCTTGACATCATTTCCTTGTTAAACTCTTTGGTTACAAATAATACACTGCTTCCTCGATAGTGTTTTGATAACTTCTAGGTGGCAGTGCATAGTGACCTAAAACCACGTGCGCCGTTGCCATGGAAAAGGGGACTTTGTTATAATGTAATTTCCGACTACACTACTTATCGGATAAAAAATAAAAATAACATATTCGTGATCGGACGGACATTCTAAATGATTTGGCCACCTCAGATTTTGTCCCCCGTTAAAGTTTGAAAAAAACTTTCAATTAATTTTAATGTAATTTTAACTTTTAAACGATTTTGCCACAAAACTATACAGCAACCCGCCTAGGTGGAATGTACATGTGTGCAAAATTCAGGTCGATCAGAGAAAAGGTGCGACCTGTATCGAAGCAGTAACAGAAAAAAAAAAAAAAAACAGACATTCGAGCCATAAGAGTCAAGTGGAGACGCCCGCTTCGCTCGCTCAATTAAGATTCGTCGTTTTCCGGTGAATAACGCCGAATCCGTTTTCGACGCTATTCCCCCGGAAAAACGCCGAATCTTTTTCGACGCTATTCCACCGGAATAACGACGAATCTTTTTCGGTGCTATTCCACCGGGAAAAACGACGAATCTTTTTCGATGCTATTCCACCGGAATAACGACGAATCATCACTTACATTTGACTGTTTAACTTTTTTAAAGTGCCTTATTAAACCGCCCGAACCCGGGAAAAAAATATGTTTTTTGGTATGGAATAAAACATCTCTACTATAGGGAAAATCTGAATAAGGGCGAATATTTTTCGGCTTTATTCCAGTGGGGTTAACGCCGAATCTGTTCGGCGTTAATCCAGGATATGTGGTCTATATTTTTGGGTTACGACTAACGTCAAAAGTTTCACTACACACGATCGATTCGGCGTTATTCCATTCCCGGGGCTATTCAGGCGCCCCATTCAATTTGACTTTGATAAAAGTATACATTTTAACTAATATTTTTGAAAGGGAACTTGAAAAGTAATGAATCCCACTAATAACAAGTAAGCTGTAAAATGACAGCCAAACCTTACACAATCAAACGCAATGAGATATAAAAGAAAAGCCAAGCTTATGTACCTCCTACATTTTTCGCAATCCACTTTGCCACGTACTGTGACTGCATCCTTGCAAAGCTTGGCAAAATAAATTTGGAGTAACTTTTAATTTTGAAACAATATAGTTGTCAATATTTTGCTACACTTTTTAAGGATGCAATCACAGGGGAAAGTGAATTTATGTATTAAGGTTTCAAAATGTAGTAGGTAATAAGCTCGGCATTTTTTTATATCTCATTGCTTTGATTGTGTAAGGTCTGCTGTATAAACACTTTTTTTTATGTGGGTATAAACTATCAGGAAACAAGTAAAATTATGATTGATTTTTTAAACGATATAATCATCTCTCGTACATCAAATGACAATTTGATAGGTTAGTGTACGGTTAATTATACAATAGACTTGTTTTT
>JAMZAV010004033.1:0-58451 GCA_024449915.1 Sweltsa coloradensis
CAATTTTCCTACATAAATATTCACATAAATATCATACTTACGATTTTTTCGATTCTTAGCGGGCCACAATTTTCCGTGATTTTTGCTCTAGAGCTTACCCTACACCAGGCAGAGGGCTCTGGTCTATTTTGATGAAACTTTATCAGGAAGATTAATATTGCTTAAGAGTCAACTATACCTATTTGAAACTTTTTTGGGAACTTTTTCTGCTTCCACTTGTCATCTGATGGAGATGCAATTTTGCATAATTGTTAAGCAAAGATATGATCACTCTTCTATAGTCATAGATTACCAAATATCATTGCGCATTACGCACAAAATAAATTCCAAAATTTACCAATTTTAATGACTTAACAAAAATCCAAAATCCAAAAAATCAATTTAATTTATAATGATTTTTTGGGATGGTTTAAAAAAAAGTCTATAGAATACTTCATACACGACCATAACATAATATGTGCAAAGGCTGGTAACAATCCAATAAAAACTGGCTCCAGGAAAACTTCCAGAAAAAAATCACTGGTATTGCAGACTCTTAACTTAGCCTAGATGTTATGATATTTATTTATTTATTGTTTTAACACATTGGTGTGTTATAGATTGCTAAAAAAGGGCATAGCCCCATTCACATTAAGTGTCTAGCAACCTACTCAATACCAATACTAATACATTGCAATTAAATTAATAAATTAATAAAAACAATGTGTGTGTAGACATGTAAAAAGTGAGAGTGATGAAATTATGACAAACATGAATGGTATTGTGAATAGAATAGAATTATCAGGATACACAAGAAAAGTTGTTTTTTAGTGCAGATTTGAAATGGCACAACGGAAGAAATATTTCTCATAAAAATAGTACTTTTAGGGCAACGAGAGGTCGATGGACAGCATCTTTCTGCAGCTGGCACAATGAGGCGTGTGCCGGTTCTCGGTCTCTCTCTGATTCGCAGAATCAAAGTCGGTTGCCTCGCATTGTTGAAGGCAGACATACCTAGTTCTTGCTTGCTCTTGTATTTACACAAAACATACTCAAACGAAAGGTGTTGATAGGAAACCGTAATAAAAGGGGAGAAATATTTTGCACCAAAAATGCTCATCCATCAACGGGTCTGGAAAAAGCGATCACAAAACGAAGTATGTAGTGTGGTATTATAAATTACGAAAAAGGTGTAAAATTAAAATTTACCTTTTGATTGCTCCTAGGCCTGGAGGTATTTCGGTATCCATTTGAAGTTCTTCTCTGCGGTCTGAGAGATGATGATGACACTAAGCCTCTGTGGCCTACCAATCCAGGATGAGTGAAACTAAGACACAATGGGCGCAAAAGTAGTGCACAACATGACACGAAGCACACACGTTCAATTCACTTTTTAGTGGATCAGATTTTTTTTATCAATCTCTTTCTGCCACTATTTTTTACTTTTTGTTCATGTTTAAAACACTGAGTTTATATAGCTTAGGCATAAGGCCTAGCCTATGTATAATGTAGAAATGTATGTAACATTAAATTGAATAAATTTACTTAAAAATATAATTTAGGCCAACCAAAAATAAAAATTCAGAGTCAGACATTGCAAAGGCCTTGCCAATAAAAAGTTCTATGATTTTATGCAACAAAATGAATACCTACAATGTCAGATGTCACAGTCATGAATAATAACACTAAATTAAGGGCTACAGCCATAAAACGCTAGATATTCTCATTACGTTACAAAACACACTAGACTTGTTGTTGTTGTTGTTGTTGTTGTTGATGAATCTGGAGTAGATGTTCAAGATGATTCTGAAACAAAGAAAATATGCACTTCACAAACTTGAACTTTTAAAAATTAATGGTTTAAATAAAAAATAGCTTGGAATTTTTTAAAAGTTTGCATTTGATTATTGAACCGACACTTTAAAAAAGTTAACTAAGAGACTGATGCCCAGAGGCAGGTATTTGGGGTGAAAATAAAAGTCAATTTTCGTTTTTATTGTACCCAAAAGCGGTGAATTGGTGGTGAAAATAATTCAACATTTAGTTGAAAGCTCTATATCTCTCCCCTGCTGATTTTTTTTTTAAATTTTGAGTGTGGTACCTTGTAAAAGAATTGCAGATTACAATAAAATGTAGTTATGAGAATTCAGAGGCAGGTATTTGTGGTGGAACTTATTTGCATCTTTGGTTTTGTTCTGACCAAAAGCGGTAAATATGGTGTTGAAAATGATTTATCATTCACGGTTTTTAGCGGTGAAAATTTTGTTTTTACCGTAAATACCTGCCTCTGCTGATGCCTAATTATCAACTGGCTACCATTACCTCTAGCCTAAACTCATGGATCAGTGTGTTTGGAAAAGCATCTTGTTAGTCAGTTCAGTCAGTCAGAGAGGACGGACGTATTCGGGAAGTGAGTGATAGGCACAGCCTCGTGTGCGTCAGTTGAGCAGGGAGTCAATCAGTGGCGTAGCTAGTAGCTCAAAGGCCCGGGTGCAAGGTTTTCTGATGGGCCCCTGTACTTGCGTGGGCTACACGGGGTCTGGGGCGAAGCCCCAGCCGCCGGTGGCGAAAATTTTTTTGGGCCTTTTTGCACAAAATAGCCTGTAGAGCGATCTGAGACAGTGAGTGACGTGGAATTCGGCCTAGTTAAAAAAAAGGAATTTAACTTTGGCATTTTACTAATTTCCACAGACAATTGTTCGTCTCTCTTTCGTTTAATTTTTGCCTTTGCTGCACCGCTTAAATGTTTAGGCCGAGATGCACTCATACTGACCTTTCTTGGGTTCACAACACCAATCACCAATTTGAAGTAACACAACACTACACAGGCGGAAAATTATCACTCCCGAACCGAACGCACGTGAAGTACATGCACATGCATGGGAAAACGTGGGCAGTTCGTACAGGTTGTGGCTGGCTGGACTTTCAGTAGTCGACCACGTCGCGGGCCTATAGGGGGAGAGAGAGCTATTCTAGTGAGTGCAAGCGAGAGTGAGAGACGAACATCGCACACAAGAAATGTGTTCGGAACGTATTCCTTCCTCTGTAGTTTGGATTCAGCTGAGTGGTTGCGGTGTGGGAAGGGGCAAAGGGGTGTAAAATACGCGGAACATTCAAACAACAATAATTAAGTGCCATCTTTGTCATATCGAGAAATTAATTTCCAATGAAAATAAAGACATTTTATATTTAAAAATTACACCCTCGCGCTCTTCGGGGCCCCTTCGCGGCATTGAGGGCCCCTTCGGGGCCCTCAATGCTCAGGGCCCGGGCGCGACCGCACCCCTTGCACCCCCTATTCCTACGCCCCTGGAGTCAATCGCAGGTTTATGCAATGAATGGTGATGTTTCTATAGAGAGGTACAATTAACAGGGCGTCATTAGATTGTGTGGAATGTGGTGAGAAACTTCATAAATTGTGCTCTTGAAAAAACAGCGCCGGCGCTGCGGTGTGTAAAAAAGACTGCAATACGGACAAGGCAGAAGTAAGTAGTATGGACGCAGTGTGTTCAAGACTGTTAGATGAGCTAAAAGAAACTTATCAGAGCATTGTAGAGTTAACCAAGAAGAATGTAAGCTTGCACAATGAAATTAATCAATTAAAAGCAGATTACAGGGAGGAGGTGACGGTACTCACGTCACTCACCTTGAAGTACACTGAGACTCACGGCGAGTAGAGAGCATCAACAACCTACAATAACACAGGGTCACAAAGGTGGGAGTGTCGTAAAACAAAGTGACAGCTATGAGCAGAGGTTTTTTAAATTTATGTTATTTATTTATTTAACGTCTATCTTATTCAGTTATAAAAACTGATTTACAAAGGAGGACAACTAAATAAATCTATTTCTCGATTCAGATGGTCGGGAAACACTCCCGTAGGTGCAATTGTTGATATATAATACAATCCAGATCGGGATGGATTTTGTAATTTTTGGATTGTATTAAATATTAACAATTTTACCTACGGGAGTGTTTCCCCACCATCCAAATCGAGAAATATACCCTTGCTCATACCTGCGTAAGGTAATGACATTATGTTTGTTTGGTCAATTCAACAGCAACAGTTTTTCGATGCTTTATTGTTCCATCCATTCAAGTTCTATAATGTAACGACAACACAGAAATTAAATAGTTACCGTCTCGGTGGTCTAGTTGGCTAAGGTGTCCACCCGGAAAGTGGGAGACTCGGGTTCGTACCCCAATCGAGATGAATTTTTTAATTTCTGGATTGTATTAAATATCAATAAATAAATCTAATTACATAGATGCAGACACAACAATGAACTACATTTATGTAAATATTTGAAATAGTAATATTACAACAATGCATTAAAACTCAACAAATTTGGTAACAAATAAAAAGGATATTAAATGCAATTAATGAATGAATCAAATAATATAAAAAAGAGTGGGGAATGAAAAGGAAAGAAAAAAAAAAAAAGGAAAGGAAAAAAAGAAAGAAAAAAATCATTAAAAACGAAAAAAAAAAAAAAAAAACTGATTTATTAGATGATCCCACTCAAACGAAAAAAAAGTGCTAAAACTAAAGAGTCCAAAATGGTATAGTTACATAGTACATACAACATATTATCTTCATTCTATTTGGATATTAAGAATGCTTCATGGGACAACTGAGTCAAGCCATGTCATAGGATTCAACAAATGTGCAATTGTGGAAGGGTGTATATGATGTAGGAGGTGGAGGCCCCTAAATTTAAAACCTCTCCACGCCAGAACACAGCAATTGTAATTATTATCTATTATTAAACCATCTTAAGAACAATGTCATTATATGCAATGAATAACCATACACAAATAACTATTATTTAAATTACGTACTCTAGCTTCTTATAAATTATTCTCTATCTATATAGTAATTATTATAGGTATCTTTATCTATTTTTTAATTATTCACTTCTCATCTCATATAATATATAATAATAGGAAATGTATGCAGAACTATTGAAAGTGGTTTCCATCAAGGTATTGTAACAATGTGCATAACCTTGTGCTAAAAAAGTTATTTTAATTATATTTAAATGAGATAGGTAATAATATTTCTATCCCAGCTAATTATAATAATTACAACTTAAATACCCCCCTAGGGCCTACTTATATACAATCCTTTATGTATAAAGACTTAAGTATACACCAAGACTTGGTGGTAATCAATCATCGCTTAAGAAACTTATTATGCAAATCAATTATTTTCAGAATTACCTCTTGACAATAAAATGACATCACAGAAAATAATTAACAGTGAGTTGTGTCTGGGTAAATTCTTATAATCTTACTCGCGGGTCGTTCTAACCCAATAGGTTTCGAGGATGTGCAAGTGAAACACGTCATTATTAGCAAAATGTTGTTAGCTTCAGGAATCAAAGAAGTGACAGTTGAAGACGAGTTCAGAAAGAACCCCGAATTGAAGAAAGATGATCTTTACAAATTGAGGGAGTGGGTGAGGACCCAAGAACATTTGCCAAATGTCCCAGGTAACATAACTTGAAGAGTACACTATGGGAATGAAATATTATTTATTGATTGTGGACAGGGCTCAAATTTAACGCTCGCCCGGTCGCCCGAGGTAAGTGTATTGTTGCGCAGGCAAGTAACTTTTGGAAATCACTCGCCCGGTGGCGAGTGAGCCGTAACATAAATTGCGTACATTACGTTTCAAACTACGCGGTCAACAAATGTGTGGTGGTATTAACAAGGAGTTAATAACCCAAACAAGAACCAGAAACCTAAATCCTACGGCAGACAATGCAAAATATGAGAATAATTGTGTGCGCTTTTTTCAAGAACGCTGGCTAACAGAACACACGTGGCTACGTTTTGACCAACAACTAAATTCGATGTTTTGTTCTGTTTGTGAGATATCTAACGTAGGAGATAAACACGGTCCATTTGTAAAGGGTAGCCAAATATTACGTAATTAATTATTATTACGAAATTACGTATTTAAGTTAAAGTAGTACTAGTAGTGGTTTGGAGTAGGAATACGGACTAGTGTTTTTAATTTCGGACTAGTAAATTTACAAGAGCTCTCGCGCGGACGGCAAGTGCCAAATATTTTAAAATTCGAGCCCTGATTGTGAAATATATTAATCTATTCCTATATTTATAAAGATAAGTCCACAGTGCATAACTATTCATAAGGTAATAATGAATATGATATTGTAGAATTTTAATCTGTAAAATGACATTTTAAATATGAGAATGAATGGAAGATACATCCTAAGGCCTACTAAGCTAGCACATATATTTTGCAAGTAAAATAATTATACTACTAGGCTACAGTGATGAAGTAAGTAAAACAAACATGGGTGCCGGACTACCGAAAATAGTGAGCGAAGCTTACCGTTACTATTCAACTTTTGTTCCAGTGTTAAATTATATTTGGTGGGGGTGCCAGGTCTAAAGAAATTACATTCTTCACCTGTCACCATGAACTACAGAAATCGCATTATCAATGGGAGTCATGTTAAACTTTTGGATGACCATAGTGAAGACTTCAATATATGATTACCATGACAAACATAGCACTGGCAAGTTGATTATAGTTTGTTTTGTCTGTATGTATGTATGTATGTATGTATGTATGTATGTATGTATGTATGTATGTATGTATGTATGTATGTATGTATGTATGTATGTATGTATGTATGTATGCTTTGATTTACTGTCTCCCACTGAAAATCAGTTATATAACTGAGTGGGTCGACTCTAAATACAATTAATTTATTTTTTATTTTTTATTTATGGTTATTGTATATTAATTTGCTCTCTACTGGAAAAAACAGCAACACCGATTTTCATGAAATTTTCAGAAGACATTCCAAATCTCTAAACTTAGACCTGCCGCTTTTATTCGTTAGAAACAAAGAACGAGTTCTTATGGAAATCGTACTATTAAATACGTTTTTGGAGAAAGTAGGAATGCCGGAAGATAAAGGCCAAATATGCTCATCCCTCATTGTGACTATAAGAAGCATTTGAGAAGAGGCCTAGTATCTCTTATAATATGTTCATTATAGATAAAATACTGGTCCAGATCCACCACAGTTGCTACTATGACCTGGATCAAACCAAGTCCACTATAGAGAACTACTACACCATGAGAACAAATGCACCAGAGTTATTCTCTAACAGGGATATCACAAGGCCTGAACTCGCTAAAGCAGCGCAGACTTAGTAAGTAATAAAGAAATAATCCATATTATTCATAGACCATATTATAGGCAAGAGTGAGACACGATTCACCTGTATTTCCAGACACACAAAAAAGAAACTCATAGACGGGCCAAGATCTGGAATTTGGTATTTGCGACAAAAAATATACTTTTTTAATTGCCCAAAAGAGAAAGAATAGGCGATGAATAGGCGGTTAAAACATTTCAAATTTTAGTTGAAAGTGGTGTATGTTAACCCTTGATATTTTTTGGGGAATTTTGGGACCTGTTAGGATCTATTTGCAAGTTACTAGGAAAACGCTTAAGTCCCGCCGCGTTGTTGGATGAGCGTAATTGGTGCATTGAGTTGCCATTAGAGTTATGCAGATTTTCTGTTGTACTGTGAAAAAATCATTACTAAGTTGAAGATTTTTTTAAATTAATTTAAATTAAATAAAAAATAAACTTCAATTTTCAATTTTTTTAATTAATCGTAATTTTAAAAAAGAAAAAAATCGTCAAATTTTGATTTTCATGAGAAATAATTATTCGATTGTGCTCAAATTTCACACGAATATATTAATTCATAATATTAAGGTTCTGTGAAAAAAGTCATTACGATCGGATAAAGCATGTAGGTGTTATAAATCGACGAATTTTGTTAAAAATCGGAAAAAATCGTAAAATTGCGATTTTCATGAGAAATAATTTTCCGATTGCGCTCAAAAACGTGGCAGTTCTAAGTTCAAAGATTTCAAAGGCCTCCATAAAATTTCATTGCAATCGGAGTATCGGTTTAGCCGGAATCGTGTGGACAAACAGACAAAAATACAAAAAAAAAAGAAAAAGAAAAAAAAACATTCCGGATTTTTTTCTCCAGTGTAGTGAAATGGAATCTTCGCTTCGCTCGCTACGCTCATCCAAAAAGAATTCAGAGGCAGGTTTGTGGTGAGACTTATCGGGATATTTGTTTGTGATTTGCACAAAAGAGGTGATTTTGGTGCTGAAATTTATCTTGTGACTTCTAGCGGAGTCAATTTCGTTTTTACCATAATAAAATAAAAATAAATAAATTCGTATTGAGAGTCTGCCCACTAAGTCATAACTGATTTTCAGTGGGAGACTTTAGACCAAAGCGATCAAGCCAACCGTGTAGGCTTTCTATTATAATAATTCAAAATACAAATGAACATGAATCACAATAATATGACAGTAAATGATTATAGGCCTAGTAATGGAATTCGTAAAAAAATAATAACAAATAAAAAAATAGTCTTATGGTTTCAAATGCAATGTGTTACCATTTTGTCCATTTTACAGCAAGATAACATATTTACCGGTGCCCGATCCTCAAGGGAAATATCATATGCTACGGAGCACTACGCAACGCAGATCCTAACAACTTTGTGCTGGAAGACTGTACGAAACTGATGATCATGATGGTTGATGCCCAGTTGGCCAAGTCTGTTACTGCACCAGGATATCATTGTGTACTCGACTTCAAAGGTTTTAAGTTCAGGCATTATCTTCGCCTTAATTTCTCTACAACCAAAAAGTTTGCCCTTTACGTGGAGGTAAGAATTCTTACTCAACTTCGCTAATTAGACACGTTAAAAACGCTGTACATTTGTGATTTGAAGATAAAATCGCATTTATTATTGCATTTTGGTAGGCCTACACTGTAGAAATGATCAAAGAAGGCTTCCTTTTTAACCAATACTCGTAGGTACCTTGGAGTTTAGTTTAGTTTCAATACCTACTTAAACAATATAATATTTCAAAAATCTGGTGTTAAGTATATTTTTCAAAAATATTGTTTTCAGCAAATCATTGTATACCTACCCTAAAAAAATTTATATGATCACTGCTTCATGTTATGGGTAATGTAGAATTTATTAAAAATGTAGTTGAATAGTAACTTAATGGTGTAAGAAGTAACTGAAAACTGCTTCATCAAAAGAAAAATATACTTATGGAACTAGGCCTATTGATTGAAAATTAGTGTTTTGTTGGTGTGTTAGTTGCTCATAGACACTAGGTCCACTTCCACATTCCGGTTAGTCACAGCTAAACACGATGCCATACTAAAAATCAAATGTATTCCACTAAACACTAACCTTCTACAAAAAAAAACAAAAGATAATAATAATTTTATAAGGTTAGTCATGACGTCCTAGACTAGTCAACATATTCTTAAGTCGCAAGAATGTGTGAGTGTGCGCTTTATGCTATGTTATATCTCTATTATTTCCAGAAAGCTTTACCACTTCGAAGGAAGGAAGTTCATTTAGTGAATTCCCCCTCGTGGATTGACAAGATAATATTATTCGTGAAGCCATGGCTAAGCAAGGAAACTATGCAAAGTGTAAGAATGTGATGTAAGCTTTATGTTAGGCCTATTAGAATTTTATAATAATAATAAGTTTAGCAAGCAATTTTCAGAAATGGAATTGATTGTGATTTAAGATTTGAGACTGTTGGAGAAGCTCGGGCAAACCAACCTTTATTGCGGGTTAAATGTTATTTATTTTTTGGAACGCTTTTTGCATGACCTCCCCGGAACAAAGATATACGCCATTTCTTAAAAAAATATTGGATAGCAAAAACGTTCTTAAATCCATCAGTTTAAATATTGGTGCTATCTGCGTGCAAAAAGTGAACTTTGTTTTGTAGTATTTATTCCAATGTTAAGTTCAAGGATCAAATATTAATTCAACATTAAGCCTGTAATTAACTAGGGAAACGCCAAAGTCGTTGTTAGACGAGTGAGTGAGCCATGTGTTGAGTACCCGGTAACATTCCTTTTCTTCCCCCTACCTTAGGCCTATCTAGCCTATCTTAGGCTACAGTGGCGCATTATGGCCTAAACTATGGCCCAAACTTAAATACCCTATTATTTATGCGAATATGATTATCAAACTTAAATGCAAATGTTCCCGGGTACTCAACACATGACTCGCTCACTCGTCTAACAACGACTTTGGCGTTTCCCCTAGTCTAGTTGGCTAAGGCGCCCTTATAGCCGAAATATGGAAGAAGTGGGTTCAATCCCCTGGTCGGGAAAGATTTTGTAATTTATAGATTGTATTTCAAAAATAATTAAACATGTTTTGAAATGCATATAGCGCAGTGTAGTCCATCATCTGTGGCAATAGGGCCTACTATTAGTCGTTCATCTCGACGGCGAAAAGGCCTAAAATGGGCTCAACTTGGGGGGCAAAGGCTAACCCATACAATTCGGTTCTACACATCACGGAGCATGTATTGTTGTATATTTGAAGGAAAAATTTCACTGCTAACAATACGTCACGACGCTTCAAAGATGGCCGACACTTCATTTCTAACGCCGCACATTGACTTACTAAAACCAAAATAAATGTCAGAAAAATAATTGCAGACACTTAATGTTACTTGCATTCGATTTATCAGAAAATTTGCAACAATACAAATGCAATTTAAATAAAAATACAACAATGGAATAGTCAGTTATAGGTCGAAATAGACCTCGTAAACCCACTTTTTCCTAACTACGCCTTGATTTACGGACATCTCAAGTGTACAATATCGATCCGAAAATTTTGAAAAAAATCATTAATGTGTGTTATCATATTGGCAACAAGATGGCTATAACAGAATTTGTACATAGTAGGATTTTTAACCTCAAATAATAACAAAACTAAATTTCGTGTATTCTCATTCTCATTAAATACCCTGTGATTTGCACATATAGTGCAGTCCCTAGCCATAAGACCAGTAGGAATTTCGACCTGGATGGATTTTATCTTCTGATCCTATTAGGGTATATCTTAAGGATAGAAAAAATCTTGGGTAGACACCTGTCGTTCCGAGCCTAAGTTTTTTACGACGCCATCTTCTTTTGGGCATATGCATATAGTACACGCTCTTGGTTTTCATACATTTTCTATGCTTTTTATTTCAGCTGTAACAAATCTGAAGCAGTATTTGGATTACCAATTAAATGATATATTTGGTCATCCTGGGAACATAATGGGATTATCTATAGAGCATTACATATTATAAGACATGCAGATAAGTTATACGGATTGTTCGTTTATGAAACACATATAACATTTGACACACAATATTAGGAATGTAACTGGAAAATGATTTGAATGTAGGGCTATCTCATAATTGTCCCACGACACCAATAGAGGCCATTTACAAGATGGCGGCGAAACATATTTTGTTTTTAAATATGGAGATTGAATGTTGAAATTTGGTAAATACATAGAACATGCCATTGAAAAATGACTTGAATAGGGTCATATCAAACTTACAGAATGGCACCAGTGGCGGCCATTTTAAAAGATGGCCTACGTAAATTGGATGATAATATAATCTTGTTATTAGGTACACACGTAGGGCACGCCATTGAAAAGTACGTTTTATGTGTTATATCAATTCAATACTTTTTAGAAACAATGTAGTATATTGATCGGCTACTGCGTATTATCTACATTAATTGCCATGGCATAAAAAAATAGTAATAATACTATACTTATAACAATTCACGTGGTTTTCTGTTAGTTTGATATGACCCTATTCAAAAGTCATTTTTAATGGCATGTTCTATGTATTTACCAAATTTCAACATTCAATCTCCATATTTAAAAAACACAATATGTTTCGCCGCCATATTGTAAATGGCCTCTATTGGTGTCGTGGGACAATTACTAGGAAGCTTCACAAACGCTTTTTCAGGCGCGTTGTTGGATGAGCGTAATTTTTTAAGTAGTTGTTTCACTGAAAATGTATGAAAAACCAACAATTTTTATTGTTTTAATTGTTTTTTAAGTTTAATTTTTAATTTATTGACTACATAAATTTATTTTATGCTGTAAAATAAATAAACTGAACCTTTAGTCTATGTTACACTCAAATTTACCAAAAAACAACATAAATAAACTTAAAAATGCTATTTTCTCAAAACTTTTATTCTAGCACATTTGCTAACATTTTTTCCTACTTCTTCTACAGTTTTTAAGATAAAAGGATAATTTCTTTTTTAATATGCTCACAAGTCTTATTCTTACAAATTCACTAGACACTTTTTTGATGAGATTTATAGTTTTTTAGTTAAAATATGGGAAATATAGATTTGTTACAAAAACATACATTTTCCAACATTGCAAAGGGAAAAAATCATATTTATCAAACAAAACGAAAATTATAAAATCCGTCTGGTAAATGTTTAGATGTATTGTTTTTTAATCTAAAACACCTTTTACTTTTAAAAAAATGAAAATTGTAAAAGCCTTAGCATTATCGCAGCATCATAGCAAAATCGTAAAATTGCAATTATTATGATAAATAATTGTTTCATTGCGCTCAAATTTCACACGAAAAAATTATTCATAAGATTAAGGTTTTGTGAAAAAATCATTACAATCGAATAAAGCATGTTGGTGTTAAGGGTCGAAGAATGTTTTAAAAATTTAAAAAATCGTAAAATTGCAATTTTCATAGGAATTTTTTTTTCGATTGCGCTCAAATTTCACAAGAATATATTAATTCGTAAAATTAAGGTTCTGTGAAAAAACCGTTACAATCGGATAAATCATGTAGGTGTTATGTGTCAAAGAATTTTTTTTTAAATCGAAAAAAAACGTAAATCTGCGATTTATATAAAAAATAATTTTTCGATCGATTTTTAAAACCGTGCAGTTCTAAGTTCAGAGATTTCGAAGGCCTCCAGAAAATTTCATCGCAATTGGAGTGTCGGTTTAGCCGGAATCGTGATAACAGACAGACAAAAATACAAAAACAAGAAAGAATAAAAAACATTCCGGATTTTTTTCTCCAGTGTAGTGAAATGGAATCTTCGCTACGCTCGCTACGCTCATCTAATGAGATAGCCTTACATTCAAATCATTTTCCAGTTACATTCCTAATATTGTGTGCCAAATGTAATATGTCTATCATAAACGAACAATCCGTATCACTTATCTGCATGACTAATAATAATATGTAATTTTCTATAAATAATCCCATTATGTTCCCAGGATGACCAAATATATCATTTATTTAATAATTTCATAGAGAATCCAAATACTGCTTCAGATTTGTTACAGCTGAAATATAAAGCATAGAAAATGTATGAAAACCAAGAGCGTGTACTATATGCATATGCCCAAAAGAAGATGGCGTCGTAAAAAACTTAGGCTCGGAACGACAGGTGTCTACCCAAGATTTTTTCTATCCTTAAGATATACCCTAATAGGATCAGAAGATAAAATCCATCCAGGTCGAAATTCCTACTGGTCTTATGGCTAGGGACTGCACTATATGTGCAAATCACAGGGTATTTAATGAGAATGAGAATACACGAAATTTAGTTTTGTTATTATTTGAGGTTAAAAATCCTACTATGTACAAATTCTGTTATAGCCATCTTGTTGCCAATATGATAACACACATTAATGATTTTTTTCAAAATTTTCGGATCGATATTGTACACTTGAGATGTCCGTAAATCAAGGCGTAGTTAGGAAAAAGTGGGTTTACGAGGTCTATTTCGACCTATAACTGACTATTCCATTGTTGTATTTTTATTTAAATTGCATTTGTATTGTTGCAAATTTTCTGATAAATCGAATGCAAGTAACATTAAGTGTCTGCAATTATTTTTCTGACATTTATTTAGGTTTTAGTAAGTCAATGTGCGGCGTTAGAAATGAAGTGTCGGCCATCTTTGAAGCGTCGTGACGTATTGTTAGCAGTGAAATTTTTCTTTCAAATATACAACAATACATGCTCCGTGATGTGTAGAACCGAATTGTATGGGTTAGCCCTTGCCCCCCAAGTTGAGCCCAACTTTCGACCGAGATGAACGACTATATAGTGCCAGTACGAAATACGTGAAAATATTGCAAGGTTTACTCAATCTATGAGCGGAATTTGGGGGTACCTTGACGTGCAACATTCGACAGACCTTGCATGGGCACGGCATTTCACGGCCAGGCGAATAACAAACAAAAAAATCTTTTCAAAATCTAAACCATTGTCGTTAAAATAATTTCTAAACATTGGAAGCCTATTTTTCAATTTATTATTTCTTGTAGGTTTAAATCGCAATGGATGTTGTTGCTGATTTTGTTAGCAGTTCCCAATAAACTCGTACCGGATGTCTGTTTAAAATTTAAGCGCAATCTGTTCAGGGTTTCGGCTGATTTTCAACGTACACACACATACACACACACGCAGACTAACGATAAGCGCCGTTTGAGTTGAATGGAGATCACTCCATTCGCTGCGCTCACTGGTGTAATTAGTTTTTGGCTTCTCCTTGACATTTTTTATTTTGGATATTCATCCTTGTTTGAGGGAGTTCTTCCAATTATTATGCAAACATGTGAAACTTTAAAAGGCCTATTTGTTTTGTGTCTCAAATGTGTTTTTTATTTAGGTAGCATACCCCGTAAATTGGCCATAAAAGAGACAATTTGTAGTAGTTTTCCAAGCTTACTTATATGAGATACTGCATTATTGAAATATTGAAATATTCTCTGATCGCACAGTGCGCACTGCGCATGCGGCATACCCTTTTTAAATGACATATCACAGTTTCACATTTTTGGGTTGGAATTCAAAGGTATAAATGTGGTCCCAAATGTGTGTAAAATTTGCTACATTTGACTATACATGTGACTATATCAATGATAATAAACTATTTATTTAAAAAAATATACATTCAATATTGTAGCCTAGAACAAGATCGCTCTAGCTCATCCAACCTTTTTTAAACGGCTACAAATTTGATTGTAGTTCTTTCAGATGTATTGAATGGATCTCTTGCAATTATTCATGACGTCATTTTATAGGTACTTACTAACCTTTCGTGAATGTTATGTATAAATGCGTTATGTGCTATGTTTAAGTGTTTCTTATTTTCATACATCACAAACACTGATCAAAAGTTTAAATATGAGTGTCATTTACTACTATTTACTACTACTACTACCGGGTAGGTATACTGATTGCACTTAAAACATTAAGGGTAGGGCTATAAGTTTAGAGATTTCAGAGGGTCCCTTACATTGACATTATAATCGGAGAAGCCTTTTGTCCGAATAAACATACATAATAGAATAGGTAGCACTTTTGCTACTTGTAGCTAGTAACAAGATTTTTCTACACTCGTCTAACTATTGCTAATCGAATTTCTTTCAGCAACACTGTCAACACTGCCCATGTCAAGAAATTTATGTAGGTCCTGTGTAGGCCTATAAATTAATAATTTGTAACTGTACAAAATTGGTATTATTTTGTAACAGTTTTAAAATCATTGTAATGGGATTTGTTGAAAGTACAAAAAAGAAGAAAAATATCATTTATCCAAGCGTCTTGATGGAATTACATTTTTAGATCTATGTCCACATGGATAACTTGGACTCCCTGTACAAACACATACCCAAAGAATGCTTGCCTAAGGAGCTCGGAGGAGGCTTGCCATCGGTGGAAGAATATCACGGTAAAGTATTAGGGAGCAAAGCTGCCTTAAGAGTCTTCACTATAGTGGTAGCGGTACACGACATGAAAAACGATAATACTGCACTTTTTGAACACGGTTTGCCGCTTTGCACAGTTGTAGGTGGGACCAAAAGTAATATTTAAGGATGTGGAGGCACTCGAAATTTCCCTTAGAATTCAAAATGGCGGCCATTTTTCAAAACGATGTCCTCAGATGCAAAAATTCTTTTGATGTGTCTAATAAATCATGTTTGGTATCGTTTTCGTATATTTCCGACTCGAATAACACGAAAATAATGTCAAAATAAAAATCCAGGTGAAATTCTAGAAGTTGAACATCTATTTAGTAGTATTTTCAAGAAAATCTTCTTATAGATTGGGTCCAACGTAGAAACTCCTTTACACTACCCCTGTAATTGCTTCTAGCATTAAATTATTATGATAATAATGTTAAATTTAAAACCGAAATTCATTTTTTTACTTATTTGCCAGTCTTTTCTGCGGCAACCAGAGGTGTTCAACAGGTGGTTAATGATTATTGAGCTGATTAATATGCTGCTCTTTTTTAACACGGTTTTGGCACTTGGCTCAGTTGAAGCTGGTACCCAAAAGATTTTTTCAAGATGTGGAGGCAATAAAAATTCCCTTCGAATCCAAGATGGCGGCGATTTTTGGAATGTTGACCTTAGTAACAAAATTCTTGCAGTTTTTCAAATTCATCTGTGTTTGGGATGGGAGTCATTTTCGTATGTAAGTGACTCTCAGAATACCAATATTACTTCAATATTAAAGTAAAAAAAATAACAAAAAATTGAGAAACTGAGTATTTTGTAGAATTTAAACTCAATACTGGAGTTTACTTGGCCTGTGTTTACTTTGTGACGTTGTTAAGAGGAGTCGCTGAGGCTGGCTCGGAGACGAGTTTCAGAACTCAGTTTTCTGTTTTTCTTTCTTTCGGGTAAACGGTTAATAACGTCGGTATAATATTTCACACGAACTTTTATAAAGAATCAATCTATGCGATCCAGTACGCGTATTCCTTTATTAATTCATTAATTTTGAATACACAAATCGTAAAATCTCCGTAATTTACTCAATTTTGGTGAACTTCGGGAATTTATTACAAGTGTACAGATTATTTTAACGCATATTTGAATACTGGATATCAACGATTAAATCAATGTGAACTAGCAGGTTAATTTGGTTTCATCGTAATATAAACGGTTTGGTGATAATTTCTAGAATTGAAATCCATGTTTTGGATTTCCCATTTTTTTTCGCGTTTTGGACTTATGTCTCGCAATGGACCTTTTTGGCTCATTATTTGCAACCAAGTGTGGATATCTACATAAAAGTACTTCATTAACATGCATGCAAAATTTGGTTATGTATTACCAACCGTTCAGCATAAATCATCAACACCTGCAGGGGCGCCAACTTTTCAGAACGACTGTGGGTGCTCAAAACTTAGACAAACTATGGGGTAGAGCAGTGGCGGCTCTGGGGTAGTTTTACTGGTGAGGCGAAATTAATATCCCGGAGGTAGTATATGGGGACCACACGGGGGGTTCGGGGGGCAAAGCCCCCCAACAATAGCGCCGCAGGCGAAAATTTTGAAAATCAGGTTTTTAGAGTGCGTTTGGTGCGTTTTAGAAAAAAGTTGTGGGCTGAATGCATTACCAAAATAATGTAGTTTTTGTGCAGTCAAAACTGGAAACCCACCAAAAAGAAGTGTCACTGAGGTGATAGATTATATTACATCCCCACTAGTGGTTGGCACTGGGGGCTTTGCGCTAGTTTCAAATCAGCCCTAGTACTACAATTGTTTGTCACATTGAAAAAATAAATCTTGCATATATACCATTCAATTCCGTATGTGTGTGGATGCGCAGAAGAACTACCGTTTGTGATGATGATTTGTGATGATTTGTGTGGGTGCACAGCTCCTACACAAATCTATCTCGTGGGTGCTTTGGCCCCCCTGCACCCACGGAGCTGGCGCCTATGAACACCTGAGTGCGCGCATTTGAGTTGGGCCATGCAAGCTCAGCAAATTTTAGTCCAATAGTTATAACCTGTTCAAAGAATCTCTCAAAAGCATAGTTCCTTGGTTTCTTGTTTTTGATCTCACACATCATTACTCTCGCTGATTGACAATTCATTTAAAAGACCTAGAAGAGCTCTCAAACACAGCTCTCAGCGTTCACCGTGAGTTCTGTAGTAGAAACTATATAATCTACAAGACTCCCAGACCATTCTCTGCCCTTGCCGTAGATAAAGCACACGAACAAAATAATGCTCTTATTAAGGGTGACCGTGGTGCAGTGGGCCTAACAGAAGATCCAGTGGCTCTTTGGAGGTGGTCAGTTGCATGTCCTAAAGTCTGCAGGTTACACAGTGAATTTATTCCCGCACAAGATGAAACCCCAAGTGTTCTTCGACAACATGAGCAATACTCAGCATACCAGACTATGTTTAGGGAAGACACTTGCGCTCAGATTTCAGATTCAGATTTAGCACGCTTTTATTCGACTTCATTGATACAGATAATGCATAACATAGAAAACGAACATTGATTTACATAATATGAAGGTGAATGCCCACATGAGAGAGGCTTGTGTGTGGGCGCATAATATTTTGTGGCAATTCAGGTTTAGATGGCAGATGACGTTGAATCTTGGTATGTATACCTAATTATGTAGTATTCAATCAAAGTATATAAATGTATGTGTATAAATAAAGTATATAATGTATAAAATATATATAAATGGTATCACCATAGTGGGTATTTCGTAAGCTAGGTACTAATATTTATAAAGTGAACTCTAAGTATTACATTTTAACAATATTATTATTATTATTATTATTGATTCATTGCAGTTGTCGACTCAAAAACAGTTTTCTAGAATTTGGTAATACGTTCTTGGAATTAAGGGAAGCTCTTATAGTAATTGACAGCCGGGTGTTAGTGAGCAGGGAAGGTGTTGACACATTAAACTCTCTTGTAGATGATGGCATCAATCTGTATAAGGTTGTTAGGGAGATACTATATAGTTGATAACTTAATGACTACTTTTCAACCCTTAAAGACAGTGAACAAAAAGATCTTCACGGATAAACTAAAAATTACGTCTGTAGGCAACAAGAATTAGAAGTGTGATGACTGATGAGCAGCTTTTCTCTTAACTATTCATTGCAAGTCAGCACAGGGAAATTGAATTAGACGACTTTTTTCCGCCCTAAAATCAGGCTTGTCCCTCTTCGATTTCAGCAAATGGTGAGCTGCGCATAGGTAACAAAGGCAAACTGACTATTAGCACTCAGAGATTTTCACGCATTCACTGATTGTGACACAATGTGTGCTTTTAATTCCAAAGGCAAGCGTTCTGCCAAGAGAGCAATGTGTGAAGTTAGTGAAGAACGCGGCAGAGAAGTAATAAATTGCTTTAAACAGAAAATCTTGAATACCTATATTCTTTACTAAATACCTACCAATTAGTCGATTTGTGATAATAGCAGTACCCTAGTGAATTTGTAAACTGTACGTATCATTAATATTTTGAGCTCAAATTCGTGTTCTCTGGCTCAAATTCATATGGACTTGACACCAAACATGATATTATTCGTCGTTTTGAGCAAAATTTTGTGTTCAAAGGTACTAATTTCCCAAAATCGCCGCCATCTTGGATTCGAAGGGAATTCTTATTGCCTCCACATCTTAAAAAAATTTTTTGGTACCTACCAGCTTCAACTGAACCAAGTGCCAAACCGCATTAAAAAAGAGCAGCATATTAATCAGCACAATAATCAATAACCACCTGTTGAACACCTCTGGTTGCCGCAGCAATGACTGGCCAAAAAGTAAAAAAATGAATGTCGGTTTTAAATTAAACATTATAATCATAATAATTTAATGCTAGAAGCGATTACAGGGGTAGTGTAAAGGAGTTTCTACGTTGGACCCAATCTAAGAAGATTTTCTTGAAAATACTACTAAATAGATGTTCAACTTCTAGAATTTCACCCGGATTTTTATTTTGACATTATTTTCGTGTTATTCGAGTCGGAAATATACGAAAACGATACCAAACATGATTTATTAGACACATCAAACCATTTTGAATTCTAAGGGAAATTTCGAGTGCCTCCACATCTTTAAAAATTACTTTTGGTCCCACCTACAACTGTGCAAAGTGGCAAACCGTGTTCAAAAAGTGCAGTATTATTTTGCGTACCGCTACCACTACTAGACAATAGGGAATATTCCACTTCCGTCAAATACTGTACAAATAGATTTTTTAGATGAAGTATTTCGTTCCGATTACAAATATGTACTTTGTTTTTCCATGAAATAATAATCCAATAATTTATAGCCGTTTTAAAAACAGCATTTTTTTAAATATTCTAAGAGCGGCAAAAACGGCTATGACGTCAGAACTGTGTTGAACCAACGCCGTCTGGATACACATACATACAGACATCCAGACGGCGGTGTTTTAAATAAAGCGGCGTTGTTTAACGATTCTTTTTTTTTTATTGTCATAGAACATAGAACATACATGACTCATACACCATAGCAAAATTGTACAAATAAATAACTAATGTTACATAGGCCTACAGAAATAAATCTAACAAGAATATAATCAAAAAACCCACAAAGCCTGAAAAAGGCTTAACTGTGGGGTAAAGACAATTAATAAATTATTTAAGATGGTGACAATACAGAGAACGGAACATATAACCAAAATAAACATGAAAAACATGTATGTATAAATACTATGGTTGCATGACATATTCAGTTAATTTGTGAAATCCAAAAAATTACAGAAAAAGAACAAAGAGCTTAGAAAAATAAATAAATAAATCGGAAAACATTGTCAAAAGGTGTCAGAAAGAAGATAAGATTTTAGTTCAGTTTTAATTTTTGAAATGTTAGACAAGGTTTTCAGTGCGGAGGGCATCAAATTGAACGTAGAAGGAACCGAGTAAGAAAGTGAACGTTGGCCATATTTGTTGTTAAAATTGGGAATTTTGAATGCCCCCGCCACTTTTAGCCTTGTATCCTTGCATGAGTCTAACAGAATCTTGAAATCTGATTTAAAATAGAAGTGTAATATAAATCTATATATAAACAATGAAGATATTGGCAGCACATTACAAAAAGAAAATATTTGTTTACGGGAGAGTTCAGAATCGGTTTTAAAGTCACACATTACCATTTTTAACATTTTTATTTGTAAATCTTCAACCCTTTGAATGTGACACCGCGAAGCATTGCCCCAAGCTAAAATGCCATACAAAATCAAAGATTCGGCTATGGATTGATACACGGTTCTAAATAAGGAAAAAGGTAATACATGTTTTAGAATATAAAGCCGAGAGGAGCAAGAGCGTAGTCTGTTACATAATTTATCAATATGATATTTCCACGAAAAGTGCCTATCTACAGTTAATCCCAGGTACTCATAAGTATTTACACATTCAATTTTCCCACTACATTCACAATCGGTCAATTCAGCCATAGTATGAATGCAGTTGAAATCGTGATAAATAATATTAATTGGAAAATCTTTTTCGTGGTTGTGGGGTGTGCATATATGTACAATTTTGGTTTTAGAAGAGTTAATTACTAGTTCTTTATCGTGATTCCAACTTAAAAGACTGTTAAAGTCAGACTGTAGCATAGCATGCGCAACACGAATATTAAAATGCACCGCGAGTAAAACAGTATCGTCAGCATAAGAAAATATAAAGCAATATGTAAGACATTTTGACATAAAGTTAACATATATCAAAAATAACGTAGGTCCCAATATTGACCCCTGGGGGACTCCAGAATCACAATGTTTTTCTTCACTAACGTGGCCATTTACATGCACTTCCATGAATCTATCAGTAAGATAGTTTCTAAACCAATCCAACGCAATACCACGAATGCCAATGGACTCTAAAGCTTGTAGAAGTTTCTGGTGGTTTATCGTGTCAAATGCTTTACTAAAATCCACAAATAAAGCAAGAATGTGCATATTGTCGTTTAATTTAGAATTTACAAAATTAGAGAACTCTAATAACAGGGTAGAGGTACTTTTTCCTTTTTGAAAACCAAACTGTTTACTATTCAGAATCCCATGTTTATTTAAGTACTCCACCAAGTTATTAGCAACATGCCTTTCTAAGAGTTTCTCAATACTTGGTAATATAGCTATAGGCCTATAATTTGAGTAAACTTTATGGTCACCCTTCTTATATATAGGTTTAATAATTGCTTTTTGAGTCGCTTAGGAATGATACCGGTCTCAATAGATTTGTTTATCAATACAGCCAAAACAGGAGCAATAGAAGCATTGACAAATTGAAGGTCTTGAACACGTATAAACAAACAAATTACAGCAAACAGCTTTTACTCCATCAATGACTACCTCTCCATGTAAATATTTGCAGTTAATTCATTTTTTCATTATAATATTTACAAATTATCTAGAGTATAACCACAAACAAGCACTGTAATTTAAAATTTTCAAATGTTCCCTTAGCCGAAATGATGTAACAAACTTCTATATATAATATATATGTGCTTACACGCTTCCTTGGATTGTGCAGGTATATAAGACACATTCTGCTGTACATCCTCCAATTGCTGTTTTCTGTGCCATCAGCAATTCTCATCACAATATCACATCAATATTGCTTTATATCCAACTTTTCTTTATTCTATATGAATTCTTAATCTAGTAGGGCATTCTATTATTTTGCATCTACTTTACTTTAACATAAACACTAATCAATCAATCATCACACACACATATATATATATATATATATATATATATATAAATATCAATTATATACTATAGACACATTCTACTGTACATCATTGCTGTTTTCTGTGCCATTAGCAATTCTTATCACAATATCATATCAATTATTGCTTTATATCCAATTTTTCTTTATTCTATATGAATTCTTAATCTAGTAGGGCATATTTTGCATCTACTCTACTTTACCATAAACACTAATCAATCAATCAATCATCATATATATATACTAGACACATTCTCCTGTACATCATTGCTGTTTTCTGTGCCATCAGCAATTATTATCACAATATCACATCAAAAATTGCTTTATATCCAACTTTTCTTTATTATATATGAGTTCTTAATCTATAGTAGCGCATGCTATTGTTTTGCATCTACTCTACTTTAACATAAACACTGTGTTTATCATTATTAATCAATTAATGAATCATCATATATATATATCAATATTATCAATCATCATACATATCAATATCAATATCCATATCAATTATCAATTATGCTTTATATCCAACTATTCTTTCTTCCACTGTGTATATCATTATAATTACTATCACTTTTATTATTAATTATTAATTATAGACTATTCACTTTCTCTGCAAAGAGTTATACTTGTACACTGTACTAGTCTAAGTGAATAAAAATATCTATCTATCTATCTATCTATACTATCAACACCCGGCTGTTTATTTACATTCAGAGAATCGATCATTGCTCTCATATTAATAAGAGTAACTGGTTTCATGAAGAACGAATGATTCACTTGAATATTTTCATTGCGTGCACACTGAAATGTTACAATGTTGCAATCATGTTTCAATGTACTTATCTCGTCAACAAAAGAGTTAACAAAATGATTGACGACTAAGTTCGTATTCACGTCTTTACATAAATATTTAGATATCACGTCATCAACTGAAATACGTTTCTTTTTTCCAGTAATTTATTAATAATTTGCCACGTTCCTTTTACATCTCCTCTCGCATTGAATATTAAATTACGGTAAAACTTTATCTTTGCTTTATTGATTTCTTTTATTACTCTATTTCTGTAAGTATTGTACTCTTCTCTTAGACGGGATTTTTTTTCGCCAAAGTCTCTACAATTTTTCCAATCTTTAAAAAGTTTTCTCGTCTTTTTGTCATAATAACAAGGTCGTCGGTGACCCATATTTTGCGAGGCCTTTCTCTTGGTCTGGAAACATTCTTACTCCTAAAAGTAGATTTGTCGTAAGCTTTTGAAAACTCTCCGCATATTTTTGTGTAAATTTCCTCAGGATTATCATTGTCGCAAACATAGTTCCAATTGATACGAGACAAATAATTTTTTAATGTTCTTTCGTTCAACTTAATTGAGAGAGGAACTTGATCACTTATCAAGTTTTTATTCTGCGAAACTACGTTAAGAGACCTTCCTATAAATTGAACGCATGTGAGCACCATATAGTGGTCAGATACTTTAGTAGTAAGGATAGCGGAGTTGCATAATGAGTATCTTCCGCGCAGGTAAATATGATCAATACAAGATGATACAAACCTACCTGACTTATACTCTTAGCGTGTACTTTTATTTATACATTTAATGAAGCCACATGCTGCCAACACGTCTTCATAAATTGCAGTGTTCCTGTCCAAAGTATCAAGCAAGTTAATATTTGTATCTCCTATTATGATCCCATTAGCACCAATGTCTTTTTCTAAAAACACATCTAATTCTTCAATAAATCTTAAGCGACTACAATTAGGAGGACGATACAGAGCTAACAAATAAACACACACATCATTAAGGTAAATCGTACCGCATAGCGCTTCTGCATGCACAAAATCAACGTTTATCTCAACAAATTTCACTGTTTCCCTGACAAATACAAGTAAACCACCACCAAGTTTGCTTAACCTTTGCTTTGATATTTTGCTATACCCTTGCAAATTATATAAATTTACGTCACAATTAGAAATTTCACTTATAACTATAACATCGATTAACCCTATGACATCTTGCAAAATACAACACAACTCGTCCCAATGTTTATTTATAGATCGAATGTTTATGTGAATAATTTTCGAGATGATTGACAAACCACGGTCACCGCCCGCATACCAACCACTAATGTCATCGATATAAGTACAGTCAATAGTATCACTTTTATCTAACTCTTCCCAAATTTCCATTCAGTTAGACACACACTGCAGCGTAGCCTACAGTAATGCAAACAGATGGCGGACATTTTACATTTAACGCCTAGCCAGAAAACGAGAAAAGTTGACATTGCAATCAAAAAACAAAACTGAAACAGGCCTAGGTCTAGGCCTAGGCGTAGAAAATTATTTATAATACAACAGTCTAGGCCAATCGTTCCTGTAGGATATAGGCCTTGGTATGTGAATACTAAAATTACTCACTTGACAAGCCCTTGGCTTAGCTTGCCAACCCTAGGAAAGCACGTCCATGTTCTGACACACATCCCGCACAAAAACCTTACTTTGATGACTAATTAAAGCCTATTGTAGATAAAGAATAGCATGATCGTCCTAGGCTGTGCAAAAATTCAAGACAAAATGCTCGTAATTCTTTATCACAATGATCTCGCGAAATCTCCTGTCACATACGAAAAAAGAAAAACAAAAGACGGTGAAAATCTACATCGTTTAAGTGGCTGTGGAGTTGTGTTTGTTGTTGAGCGGATGGGCGAGCACCGTCTGCATGTAAATATGTAAAAATATACGTACATTTAGTTTCTAATTGGCCTTGACTCAACACAGTTATGACGTAGTACCGTCCAAAGATGGTGCACGCTCGTTTTTGGCGCGCAAACTGGGGGTCCAATTTACTTTTTGTTTAAATTACACAAAATACATTTTTTTTAAATAAAAAAAGTGCAGTGACTATTAAGACATATATATAAGAATTGAAGTAAAATATAAAATAGTAAGTGGAATATTCCCTATTGTGACCTTGGCACACCCGTAAGCACTCAAATTCAAATGTACAACGCTCTAAAGAAAAATTGAAATGACATACGAGAATTCTAAAATGCACAAGACACAGATATTTTAATGCAGAAGAACATATAACAAACAGAATTGATGTATGTAATAAACCCTACTGTAAGCCATTGTTAGGCCTAAGCGTAAAGTCAACGCGGCGGGAACAACCTCTTCTTTTTCCCGTTGCGTCGACTTTATGTGTAACAATGGTTTAAAGTAGGGATTATTACATAGGCTACATTAATTCTGTTTTTGTATGTTCTTCCGCATAAAAATATCTGTGTCTTGTGCATTTTAGAATTTTTGTATGTCGGTTCAATTTTTCTCCAGAGCGTTGTACATCTGAATTTGAGTGCTTTCGAGCGTGCTGTGTACATGTCCGTCTCATGAACACTCTTAAATTATTAAATTAATATTTTATTATTATTATTATTATTATTATTATTATTATTATTATTATTTTATTATTATTATTATTATTGTTATTATATGGATGAATTTCATACAAACTCGGTCAAAACCGGAGCTAACATGTTGTACGGACTTAGGTCAAGTACTTCCATGTGTACCTATATGACATACTTTATTACTTTGTCTTAACTCTAACTAATATAGGGTCTAAGTAAATAATATTGTATGTAGATGATTTTTTTTCCTACTGTACATACGGTCGTGGCCGATTTCTCGTCGCCATCCTAGCATTTGCTCTTTGGACTATGGGAAACCACGAAAACCAAGTCAGGATGGAAACTGTCTCCACATCTCGAAGTATCATTCTTAGTTTAGGAATTTACAAACTATTCTACACGTGCTGAGTATATCTGCCTTTTGAGTCTTGGTGTATACATAAGTTGAAGATCTAATTGTTTATTATTTATTATTATTATTATTATTATTATTATTATTATTATTATATTATTATTATTATTATTATTATTATTATTATTATTATTATTATTATTATTTTATTGGATGTATTTCATACAAACTCGGTTAAAACCGGAGCTAACATGTTGTACGGACTTACGTCAAGTACTTCCATGTGTACCTATTACATACATTATTACTTTGTCTTAACTCTAACTAAAATAAGTCATTTGTATAATATTGTTTGTAGATGATGTTTTCTTTCTGCTGTGTATGGTCGTGGCCGATTCCTCGTCGCCATCCTAGCATTTGCTCTTCAGACCATGGGAAACCACGAAAACCATGTCAGGATGGAAGCTGTCTTGGAATCTCGAAGTATCATTCTTAGTTAAGAAATTTACGAACTATTCTACACGTGTTGAGTATTACTGCCTTTTGAGTCTCGATGTATACATTGGGCTGAAGATCTAGTTGTTTAATGCTTTCATGTAGCTTCTTCGGTATGATGCCGTTGGCTGATATAATGAATGGGATTGTATTTACCTTTTTCTGTTTCCACATCTTCTTGATCTCAATTGCAAGTTCACTATATTTGTCAATTTTATCTTCCACGTGGTCTCGACATTATGACACATTGGGATAGCAACGTCGATAAGGGTAGTTTCTTGTTTCTTCTTGTCAATTATTATTAAATCCGGTCTGTTGTGATGTATTGTTTGGTTTATTATAACTGTGCGGTCGTAATATAATTTGAAATCTTGTGGTGGTGTGTGTGTGGCAATGAGGTTGTACTTGATTGCTTGTCTCCACTTGACTCTTATGGCTCAAATGTCTTTTTTTTTTTCCTTTTCTGTTACTGCTTTGGTACAGGTCGCACCGTTTCTCTGATCGACCTGAAATTTTGCACACATGTACATACTACCTATGCGGGTTGCTGTATAGTTTTTGAACAAAATCCGATCGTTGGTTATAAAAAATAAATATTATTATTATTATTATTATTATTATTTTTATTATTATTATTATTATTATTATTATTATTATTATTATTTTTATTATTATTATTATAATAAAAATTATTTTCTTCTTTCATGCTTTCACAGCCCGAAATATTAGAGAAGTCAAATATTTTACGAGTCATTTCACTGTGTTTGCTTTATTAATAATACTTTTTTTATTATTATTATTTGTAAAAGCAACAATTATCAAGGTATAATGCCAGAAACTACCAAAAATGTAAATTATTTATGAAGTTTAACAACTGTTTGTTTTGTGAGTGTGTGCTCAGCTGCCAACTTGACAGCTGTTCTGAAGTAAGTTTTTTAAAAAGTGTTTGTCAAGCTGTCAAGTTGACAGCTTTTATGCAATGAGTGTTTGTTCTACCTGCCAACTTGACAGATGTTCTAATATGAGTGTTTGTTCTAGCTGCCGACTGTCGCACTCTGGAAAGGTTTATGTGAATACTTTGCCGAAGACGAGAAGATGAGAGTGGACGAAAGCAAGCGTGCAAAGAAAGCCACCGGATGGATGGGTGGTTGGTTGAGGTTGGGATAGTTCTGAATTTGATGTAACTAAAAATGGGCGATTGTATTGAGCCGTGTTGTTCCTGGATTCCTATTGGTCAATCATAACTATACACAAGGACAAGCGCAAGCAAAAGAAATATAAAATATAACCATCTCTAGTGCTGTGCTTCCGCGTCTACGCTATGCTTACGTGAATTGGGTGTTCGAGCAACAAGCGGCCCGGTGCACTTGTTTTTATTTATTACGCTACACTTGCATTGCGCTGTGCTTATGCTTTGCCAGTTGTGTGAAGCACTTAAGTCTTTTGAAAAGATGCGTTTAATACCTAGCTTTGTATGTATTGTTCAACTTGTTTGTCATGAATGAACATTGTAACATTGTATGCTATCAAGTATCTAGATATATTAAACAAGACAATAAATAAATAAATATATAAAATAAATAAATAAATAGACCCTAATAAACCCAAAGCTAAGTAATACCCTAACACATAAAACCTTGGATAGATTCCTATACCTATCAATAGAAATAATAATATCATAACATAACTAAAAAGGGACCAAAGCTCACTTTTCTGTCCGTCTAGATGCGCGTGTCGCGCCTCACGTCTCACGATATAAACAGAACTCGATGTCCGATTGACATGCGTTTTTATGTTGGCAGTGCACTTCGACAAGGATGGTACAGAATGTTTTGGGTGACCCTGGCGGTAAGGGGGGAGTGGCTCCTTAATTTTTTGTAAATTCGTGACCCGACTTCTTCACCTTAAGTGTAAATTCTGGAACAAGTGTGGAGCAATAATGAAAGCTTTGTTCCCTTTTTTTAGTACTCCTGTACCCGTGCTTAATTTCAAAATATGTGTACCTATATGTTTAGAATGCGGAAATGTAACTACACTTAATCACTTCACAAATGCTTTCTACAGTCATGTTTATTGATGAGCAGATTTGTTGCATTAGTCCATCATTTCCAATGCTAACGCCCATTGATAGGCTCCATTCGTAATTTAATGGTAAAAAAATCCAAAGCTTTAATCAATTGTTTTTTCTACACCTAGATTCCCCAAACTTACTTTACAAATATCACAAATAGTTAGGCCTATGGCATCAAACAAGCCAAGCCTACATTTGTGCTGTCTCATTGTTTCAGTTTACTTTGAACTAGAGTAGACAGTTGATAAATAGACCTGGTCTACATGGTAGGCAAAGGCCACATACAGATAAATAGCTACAGATAGCTGCCATGTCTTGTACAGGCCTCAGGCTATGCGAGTATTTACAACCACTAATTGTAGTAGGGCTTGATGACAGTTGACTAAAAGTCTTATGTCTTGCACTATAGGGCTAGGCCTGTGTTTGCCTACTTACTTTATTTCACAGGGCCTCAATTAACAAGCCATGGATGAACATCAAATAAGGTGGCATAGTGTGTATCAAATTGCATCACTTGTACGTACCGCATAAATAGACAAACCACAATCTTGCCAAGATTTTACAATATCTTGTCAAAATCTTGCCAAGAACTTGCAAGAACTTTGCAAGATCTTACAATACAATCTTGGCAAGATCTTGCAAGTTCTTGACAAGATCTTGACAAGATCATGACAAGACTTTACAGCAGGGAGGCAATGTATGCAGATTGAAAGTGGTTTCCATCAAGAGTATATTAAATATTTAAATCAGATACTAATAATATTTCTATCCAGGCTGCTAATTGCTCATCTTAATTAATTATATATTAATTAACTTAAATACGGGTACTTATATACAATAAAGACTATAGTATAAACCAAGACTTGGTGGTAATCAAACATCGCTTAAGAAACTTATAATGGAAATCAATCATTTGCAGAATTACCTCTCGACAATAAACTGACGTCAAAGGAAATAATTAACAACGAGTTGCAGCTGGGTAATTTCTTATGATCTTACACGCGGGTCGTTCAAACCCAATAGGTTTCAAGGATGAGCAAGTGATACACATCATTATCAGCAAAATGTTGCTAGCTTCAGGAATCAAAGAAGTGACAGTTGAAGACGAGTTCAGAAAGAACCCTGAATTAAAGAAAGATGATCTTTACAAATTGAGGGAGTGGGTGAGGACCCAAGAACATTTGCCAAACATCCCAGGTAACATAACTTGAAAGGGCACACTATGCGTATGAAATGTTATTTAATTGATTGTGGAATATATTTTTAATCTTTTCCTAGATTTATAGAGATAAGTCCACAGTGCATAACTATTCATAACATAACAATTAATATGGTAATGTAGCCTTTTATTCTGTGAGGAATGACATTGTAAATATGAGGATGAATGGCACACACAGCCGTAGGCCTACCAAACTAGAACATATATTTTGAAAGTAGCTACAGTGATGAAGTAAATAAAACAAGCATGGGTACCGGACTACGGAATAAAGTGAGCGAAGCTTTACTATTCAACGTTAGTTCCAGTGTTCAATTATAGGCTATTTGGTGGGGGTGCTGGGTCTATAGAAACTAAATTCATCACTAGGCCTATGTTTTATTTATTTAGTTTTTATTAAACGAGGGAGCGGAGCGACTGAATGTCTCCATTCAACTCAAACGGCGCTTATTCTGTGATTCTGTCTGTCGAAAATCAGCCGAATCGCAGAACAGATTGCGCTGAAATTTTAAACAGACATCCGGTACGAGTTTACCGAGAAGTGAGAACTGATAACGAAATCAGCTAGATTCATTGCGATTTAAACCTACAATAAATTAAAATGTGATTTTTTTAGATATCGATAGCATTGTCGATAGCATTTGTTTAGTAGCAGCTAGCAGGACGACAGCTGATTATTTGATATGTTGTTGAGAAAATAAAAAGGTCACATGGAATATTTTTTGTATTGTTTTAAATAGGTCATATGGGGTAGATTTTAGGGCTGTTCCTATTTACCCCATGTTCCCATTTACCCCACTTAGCCCTATGGTAGGTGAGTTTAAAAAAACACTCAATAAACATATGATTTTCCTTTCTCTATTGAGTGAACAAGACCTCGTGTCGAAACGTTTTGTGTTTTTCTGTGTTTTGTATATATTTATGTTACGGTACCTACTATTCTTCAAGAAACTCAACAGCCACCATCACTTTTCAAAGGAAAGCTGTTGGATCCTATCTCACACCAATATACAATAAACATAATTACCTATTACTAGGAAAACGCTCAGTTGGAAACCCTTTTGGGCGCGTTGTTGAGCGAGCCATAGGGTGTCCATATTTTCAAACTAAAAAAGCGGGACAAATTTCCGGTGGTTGTAGCTGGGGTCTGGGGCGTAGCCCCAGCCGCTGGATCCTTTTTCGCCGAAGGCGAAAAAAAATTTCACCATACTACAATTATTTTGTCATGTTTTAACTGAAAAATGGCAACTCGGGGGATTACCTTAGCTTAGCCTAATGGATAATTACTATAGAAAATCTTGCTTTGCAGATCGTACAAAACATTTTGTCATTATCAGTCTCGTGTTTAACAAGATAAGGAAAGTCCTTCTTAACATCGTCATTGAAAACATACGTTCAGGCGGTGGCATTTTACACACTCACGCGTACATGACAAAAAACCATCTCGTAAAAGTGAGGTTATGAAGTAAAAATATGTTTTCAAATCAAAATTAGCTTCCCCACATTTAATTGCTGCTAATAATAATTAAATATCGAATTGCAGGCGAAGTAGGCTTGCAATCATACTAATTTTTTATTTTTTATTTATTTATTTCCTCACGACAGCATTCCACTTTGTCACCCGAAAACCCCTGTTTTAGGAACGAAAACTCGTTTTTTATAGCGTCTGTAAACTTACACTTACGTTTCGGCATCCTGATCGCTGGACGCTCGATCGAGATCGACAAGAACGGAAACGATTCGCGTATCATGTTGCTCGGCTGCAAAACCACAGCAACTTTGTTGGGGCTCGGGACAATTCGTGTAACTGATGCCGTCAACCAACCCCAACCCCCTCTACACTCCGCCTGCTGATAACGCATTCATTCGTGCAAAGTCAAGGCCAGCAGAAAAGTGTATACAGAATACGCGAAGAGTACGTAAATTTACAGCAGACGAGCCACGAGCTACACATGAAATCGGTATACTTTACAAAAACGGGACAAAACAGCGTCCCGTGTAGGCCCTACAGTTATCGGGACACCGGGACAGGTCCCTAAAAAACGGGACTGTCCCGTTTTTAACGGGACGAATGGACACCCTAAGCGAGCACCGGTACGTGCAACACGACCCGAGTACGACATGCCCATAATGTTACATACCAATAAGTCTTTAAGGTCTTGACCAATTTAGCTGAAAATTTGTAAAATAGGAGAGAATGGATAAAATCCACCGCCATCTAGAGAACCTTGACATCATTTCTTTGGGAAAACTATTTTACTCTTGATTTCTTCTAGGTGGCAGTACATAGTGACCAGAATTCTTGTGCGACTTTTCGTTGCCATGGTAACGTTACTTTTGTTAAAATGTAATTTCTATCTACACTACTTATCGAATCAAAATAAAATTAACATATTCGTGACCGGACGGACATTCTAAATGATTTGGCTACCTCAGATTTTGTCGCCGTTTAGTTTTTTAAAAAAACTTTAGATTAACTGTAACTTTATAGGCCTAACTTTTTAACGATTTTGCCACAAAACTAATGGCATTCAATCGGGAACGAAACTTGCGGATGGTCAAAATTTCAACTCGATCCGAGTCTCCGTTTGACCGCTATCATGAGCCAAAAAAGCTGTGCGACTTTCCGTTGACGGGTCATTCCATGTCAAATCAACCAGGCCATTTCCATGACCATCTCCGATTTTGACGAAACTTTGCAAATTTACTCTTACTAACATGTATATTGATCGTGGAAAATTTTGTATTTCTGACGCGCTTAGTTTTCGAGTAACGCCCCGCTCAAAAACTCAAATTTAGCGACGCCGAGCGGCGTACCTGAATTCGTAAGTTTTGAACCGTTGGACATAAAAGGCTAATTTTTTTTTTAAATTAAAGAGCTTTTTATTGGCAATTTAATTTATATGTATTTGAATGCATTCCTAATTGTGAAACCATGTAAAAAATCGAAATTTGTTTTAAAACCTACCCTACGAGAAAAAGTATCTCCGAAAAAAAAAACAAAAAAAAACGTGTTTTTGTTTAGATGTTTTTTACATGCCCAAAAAAATTTGGGATGGGATGGCATTGGGATCATGATATATCACAGGGTCATGCACCAAATGTGTAAAATGTGTCAGTTTTTACCTTCCATTTGTAGTGAAATTCAAATTTGCCGCACTTAAAAATAAAACCGAAGGTAAAAACTGACACATTATACACATTTGGTGCATGACCCTGTGATATATCATGATCCCAATGCCATCCCATCCCAAATTTTTTTGTGCATGTAAAAAACATCTAAACAAAAACACGTTTTTTTTTTTGTTTTTTTTCGGAGATACTTTTTCTCGTAGGGTAGGTTTTAAAACAAATTTCGATTTTTTACATGGTTTCACAATTAGGAATGCATTCAAATACATATAAATTAAATTGCCAATAAAATGCTCTTTAATTTAAAAAAAAAATTAGCCTTTTACGTCCAACGGTTTAAAACTTACCAATTACGGTACGCCGCTTAGCGTCGCCAAATTTGAGTTTTTGACCGGGGCGTTACTCGAAAACTAAGCGCGTCAGGAATACAAAATTTTCCACGATCAATCTACATGTTAGTAAGAGTAGATTTGCCAAGTTTCATCAAAATCGGAGATGGTCAAGTTTTATTTCAGGCTCGGCCTGGTTGATTTGACATGGAATGACCCTGCCATGGTAACGGGACTTTGTTATAATGTAATTTCCATCTACACTACTTATCGGATCAAAATAAAAATAACATATTCGTGATCGGACGGACATTCTAAATGATTTGGCCACCTCAGATTTTGTCGCCGTTTAGTTTGAAAAAAAAACTTTCGATTAACTTTAATGTAACTTTTTAACTTTTTGAACGATTTTGCCACAAAACTATACAGCAACCCGCCTAGGTGGTATGTAGGCCTACATGTGTGCAAAATTTCAGGTCGATCAGAGAAACGGTGCGACCTGTATCGAAGCAGTAACAGAAAAAAAAAAAACAAAAAAAAACAGACATTCGAGCCATAAGAGTCAAGTGGAGACGCTCGCTTCGCTCGCTAAATTAGACCTAGTTTTAACAAATCATTAATCATCTAATAGGCAGGTACCGTCGTTGCAATTTAATTGTCGCCAGTTGGTTGAATTGGATGCCAATCATGCAGTCCTCCTAATTATAAGTTGGTTGTGGTTTGCTAGGTTTAGGCACAGCTCATTCTTAGGCTATTTCTCTAATTCTTACATCCTTGCGTCAGCTTATCCAGTATCCACCAAAAAAGAACAACCAGGAAGAAAGTAGCTGCTGGCTTCTAGAAAGCAATCTTGTCGGGACCTCTTGCGACAATTAGGCCTAGTAATTGCAACACTGGCATGTGTGTGAACCCCTGACAGTGAGCATCTAATTTTATTTGCATAACGGTAGTGCAAAACTTAACTGTTCATGATCACTTCATTCTAGGCCTACAAACTTCATTCCAAATAATAACCATTCCCGGGCTAGTCTATTGTAGGCCTACAACAAGCGTTGTTAATAGCCCAGTCCCAATAATCTAGGCTAAGCTTAGCGAATAAAACTAATGAGACAGAGGCTAAAGGTCGATGCACAATTGCCCGGTAACGATAACGGAGACAATATGATACCTACGGGAAGATGGTAACGTTAAGAACTTTGATGCACAATAGCCCGTGAAGCAAACCAACGGGAACAACTAAAATATTAAGGCCTAAATGTGTTACAATGATGGACCTTGACGGACGTTCTACAACAGCCCGGGAACAAAGCCTTGCAACGGTAGGCCCTACCGCAACAGGAATATTGGCTATGATTTAGCATTGCCCAGTCAAGTTCTGTAACGATAACGAAAAGCTAGGCTATTGCTGGGTTATTGTAGAGCAAGAGCGGACCTAAAGCTCTAGCCTAGGCTTGGAAGGTTAGGCCTATGTCTACATCAGAGGTTGTTGTGTGATTTAAAAAACTATTTCTTCAAACTTTATGAAAAAATGTAAACCCATATTTAAGCTTAGTTGATCATAGCGAAAGTAAGTTTAAAGTACAACTCACAATTTTCGCGAGAAATCCATTGATGCTCGTTGTATGGCGTCGAAATCTCCGGGACTCAGCAGCATGGTGCTGGGACTCCGCCGTCAAAACCTTAGCCCCTACGCCTAGAATTGTGTAAACATAAATTAGGCCTAGAGCTAGTTTCTTCGGTGCTATGCTTTGTTAAAATCGTAATTAGTTTGTACATTACCATAGATTTTGAGTAAAATCACATGTCGGGGCATTCTAGAAGGAAGAATTTTCAACGTCATACATGTGTTGTGTGAGGTTATGTTTGCCGAAGTCACCGCCATCGTGCTTCCCATCGATCACCGCTGACTATACACATATCCACCAAGCCGTAAGCCAAATACTATGGCGGTAGTTTTAAAATCCATTGAATGATGACTTTTTTAGGTTAACGTCTCTATAAAATTAATGACGATGAGTGTTGATAAATGACGATGAAGAACGATTACAAAGAAACATTTCTTATTTGGTATTTGAACCGGATCAGTAATTATGCCATCACAGACGGCAAAATTAATTATTTTGGAGATGCGAGAAATTATTAATAAATTTATTTCAGCTAAGTGTGATTCACAGGGACAATTGATTGTGGTTGATAAATGATTTAGAATAAACAGGTTGATAGCACATAATATTTAAAAATCGAAAGCAATTGTTTTGTGAAAGGATACTTTTTATAAGCTTCATATTTTGGTTTTGTATTTGAGTAAAATAGACACTAAAATATAAAAGACGAACGTCACTAACAAAAATGCAGATTGTCATTCATTGATACCGTTAACAAGTTGACGTATTATAGGAATACTGTAGACGAACATTTAAAAAATACATAAAGGTTGGGTTATTTCGTTGAATACAAGGCAATTTGATAACATTCTAGCATCAAGCCTGATCAACGTAGATAAAAATATGTCTCCACATGCCATGATTGTTTTTTTAAATATTCTTTTTCATGGGAAGCTTGCCAGGGTGGGTGCGCCTATTCAGGTGTCTAAGTATTTTGCGGATAACACATTTATATGTGAAGTGATGTCTGAGGGCTGTTTAAGAGGACTCAATCCCTTGCATTCGCATTAACGACTGAGGAAAACCTCGGGGAAAAACCTTCAGTCAGGATTGCCAGTCTCGACGGGTGAGGACCTCCCGAATCAGAGTCGCGCACCAAACGCTCGAGCCAACACTGTCGGTGACCATGATTGTATCTCGCGAATATTGTCTATCATCAAACTACACAAAACTTATCTGATACCATTAGTATTGGCAGGCCATACCACTCTATCTCCCGTCCATTAGAGTATCGGTCACGCTTTTATCATTATTGCAAAGCGCCAGCATTCAATTCAACACAATCATGTCCAAATCCTTTCACATTAAATCACTTCCTACAATGTTTAGCCCTTTTGCTTCCTGTCACCTTGCGCTTTATCCAGGAACTTCCTTACACTTCCTGCCTACTATACAGAGGAAGCTTTCTAGCACTTTCACTCTCTCTTCCTATAAAGCTTCTTCTCCATTACGACTTTCTCCCACGCCCTTTTATAACTTCTGGCACCTGTCCCATTTGTCACTCGCTCCCACAGACAAGATGTTACAACACAGCTTGCTCGCTTCTATAGCGAGATGGTTAGTGACATCGAGGTAGAATATCTTTTATGTGATATTTAGGGGATGGGGGCACTTTCACAATAATAATATCAAAGATCGCCTTGAATGCTTAATCTCTATTAGGCTAGGCGCGATGTATTTAGATTTAGTACACTTAGCACTTATAATCTGCATCCATTATTTAAATCATTGAAGAATTTTTGTGTAAAATGAGTTGTTTAGAGATGGTAAATGGATTGTTTGACGTAACTACGGGGGGGGGGGGAGACTGAGGGGGCACAATTTTGCGGCAAGATTTTGTAAGTGACAATAATCTGATGGGCAGTTCTAAGAAATTATTGTTCATCCCCCAAAAACAAGAGTTAGTTACAGTGATGGTGGAGTCTAGTGGTTTGTGGTCTAATAATAAACAGATTCTTATATTTTTAGAGTCTATCCACACAGTCGCAGAACTGATTTTCAGTGGGGGACATTACTATTTTAAGCTGTGAAAAGCTCAACACCGCCCAAGTTAAACTAGGAAAACGCTAAAGTCCCGCCGCGTTGATGGATGAGCTTTTTAAAGTTTTTAGTTTGCGTGGGATATCTTTACTTTTGCAAGTGCTTTGTTTTGCTGGCTACGCATTGTAGGTGGTTGTTGTCAAGTTTCTATTGTTACCTGTCAATTGGTATTATTTACCGTGAAAAACTTATATTAAAAGCTTTATTTCTATGGATTCTGGCAAACTTTTTCAACTTTTTCTTTCAAAAGGTACTACATCACCATAACCTTAATGTCCATGTATAATATGAACGTTGTAGTTCTACCCGTTTGGTCAGAATTGGCCCAAATGGCACCAAAAAATATCGCACAAAAAATCAAAAAACTTATATTAAAAGCTTTATTTCTATAGATTCTGGCTAACTTTTTCAACTTTTTCTTTCAGAAAGCAATACATCACTATTACCTTAATGTCCATGTGAAATATGAACGTTGTAGCCCCACCCGTTTGGTCAGAATCGGCCCAAATGTCACGAAAATATCGCACTAAAAATCGAAAAAAATCGTAAAAGTACGATATTCATGAGAAATATTTCTTCGATTGTACCCAAAAACGTGGCAAGTCTAAGTTCAGAGAAAACGAAGGTCCCCTTTAATTTTCATCAAGATCGCATATGCCGTTTGCCCGGAATCGTGCGAACAAACAGACAGAAAAAAACAAAAAAAAAACAAACAAAAAAAAAACACCCGAGCTAAATTTTTTGGGGGGTCAGTGAAATTGAAGTCTTCACTTCGCTCATCCAATTAAGAGATTGTCGTTTAGATTATGTTTACCGCTAGTAATGACTTATGAAGGTTTTTCAAGGTTTCACTATAAGACGTAAGACAAATAACAAGTTATCTGACAGAGCATACCTTGGAGAAGGGACTTTTTAAATGAGAGTTCCATTTCCCCGAACTTTTTAAGGAACTTGATCCGTTTTGGTGTTGGGAAACTTTTAAGTGATCAGGTGCATATTTTCAATAATTACTTTTAAAAAAGTTCCCTTAAACGTCCCAGTTACAATGAAGTAGTATATTTAGCCCTTAGCACCACTTTTTAGTATTCGTTAGCAAATAACCTTGCCGTTATGACTGTATCATATTTATCATATCATATTACGTGTATCATCATGATTCATGACCCAACGTAGTCTATGACAGCCGTATGCTTGCAAGCTGCACGTCATGACTCTGTTAAGTTCCATTTTATGAGAAACTTAAGCTTTTTGGAAGTAAAGATGTAAAAAGGAACTTAAACTTTATAAAAGTTTCCTTTTAGATTGATGAACTGAATCATTTAAAAGTTTCTTTTAAAAGGAGCTTCACGAAGTATGTCACAGAGTGGGTGGACTCTAAATAGTAAATACGACTGCAAAAGTTATTTAATGCTGGATTGTGTATAATTAGACGAGTGAGCGCAGCGAACGTAGTCTACAACGCTACTCAATCGGTCCTTGTGGTCGTGGATTAATTCTGTTTGTTAAATGTTAAATGTTAAATGTTAAATGTCTGTCTGTCCGGTCCCATACGGCCGAACGGCCAAATAGACTGAGCTGAAATTTTAAACAGACATCGTCATGACCAGGTAACTGAGAACTGCTAACAAAATGAGCACAATCTGTTGCGATTTAAACCTGCAAGAAATAAAAAACTGAAAAATACGTTGAAATGTATAGGAATTATTTTAACGACAATGATTTTCATTTTGAAATAATATTTTTTGTTTGTTATTTACTGGCTGTGAAATGCCGTGTCCAAGGTTAATCGAATGTTGGACGTCAAGGTACCCCCAAATTCCGCTCGTAGATTAAGTAAACCTTGCAATATTTCCACGTATTTCGTACTATGTTTTCCATAGTTATGTCGCAGATGATAAACTACACTGCGTTATATGCATTTCAAAACATGTTAAATAATTTAAAAAATACAATCCAGAAATACAAAATCTTTCCCGGGCATTGAATCCACGTCTCCCACATTTCGGCTATAAGGGCGCTTTAGCCAACTCGACTAGGAACACACCAAAGACGTTGTTAGACGAGTGAGCGAGTCATGTGTTGAGTACACGGCAACATTTGCATTTAAGTTTGATAATTATATAGGTATAAATAATAGGGTTTTAAGTTTAGTTGGTATAAGGGCACGTTAACTGTAAGGTAACTAGGGAAACGCCAAAGTCGTTATTAGAAGAGTGAGAGAGCCACGTGTTGAGTACCCGTGAACATTAATTGGATTTAAGTTAGGTAATTATATTGTGGTATAAATAATAGGGTTTTTAAGTTTTTAAGTTTAAGGGCACGTCAACTAGTCCGGTCATAATGCGCCACTTTAGCCAATGATAGGCTAGGGAGGTCTAAGATAGGGGGAAGAAAAGTAATGTGTGTGTATGTGTGTGTTGTAATGTGGTGACTCAACACATGGCTCACTCACTCGTCTAACAACGACTTTGGCGTTTCCCTAGTAATAGACTACAACCAAGTCCTTGGACATCCCGACCTTCAACACATCCTATACCTAGGCCTACTAAAATAGTCACCTGAATAGGGTCGTCCCTGCGCAGTGCGCAGGTTAGGAGCAAGGGCGTATTATATAGTCTCATTCAATTCCGAGTTGAGTTTGTGTTGTCTTATGCATAAATGATACCGGTTGCGCCCTCACGCTGACAATTACCGACCGTGCCAGCACAGCTGTCGAGATCAATACGAACAGTTGACTGGGAAGATAAGAGATCGCGCTGGCATTCGTGTTCATGTCTAGAATATACCGACAGAACAAGGCCTAAGACGCCGCTCGATTCCCGCCATCGGCAATCCTGGATGAGGGTATAATGTTACAATTTGAATGTTGGCTTTGGTCATACAAACAGTTTTCTTTTTGATGGAGATGAAAATCTCAATAATGCTGAACAGCATAGAAAATTTCGGAAAAGTTTGATGCAGTTATAAGTAAAATATAGAAAGAATAATACAATATAGTTTTAGGTAGGTCCAGTTTTTATAGAGTCCCTGCTAATAATGCGCAATATCCTGGGTTTGACCAAGGGCGGAATCCAGGACATCTGTCATCGAGTTGGCGCAACGCAACGGCAGGATGATTTTTAGGAAGCTTTGTGAAAAATCTGTTTTAATGGTTTTAAAGGAATTTCAAAATTTTATAGATTGTGTACAGTTTGGTATGTATCATTCGAATATATAAATATAATAAATACCCTTTAAGATCAGGGGGATCGCCCCTCCCCCCCCCCCCTGGATACGACACTGGGTGTGACTACCACTTCTGCCAGAATATATTTTGTATCTCTGATGTAAACATTCACCCATCAATACGTGTTGGGTATGTGCTATAACTATGACTTCGCATTGCTAGCAATGTAGCAGATAATAAATAATAAAGTTGTTATTAGTTAGTCTTGTTGATACTGTGTCACCGGTAGGAGGATCGTGTGCAGCCACTTTGTCGCTATTTCCTGTTTTAAATACCGATCTCTTGTTTGTGGTTGTTGCTCTTCGAAAGTGTCTTTGCTGACGGGGTTGCAATGAAAACCAGTTCTGTGACTGAGTGAGTAGACTCTGAATACGAATTTATTTATTAGAATTCGACGACTAAACATCTGTTAGTCCTTACTAAATAATTAAGACTGTTGGCTGAGCTCGAGATAACCAGGTTTTTACGCAGAACGCAGACATTTAGTGTAGATCACTACTTGGAAGTTCTATCGTTTGTCCTATCGGGTTGTGGTTTGAATGAGTTTGCACCAAAATGTTAAGTATAAGAGAGTGTGATTGTCGCTATCAGAGTACATTTTCAAAAATGCTCACTTTTGTTATTAAATGACCGTAAATATGCCACAGAACAGGTAATTTCTTGTAATTTCGCAAGTTGCGTAGGGGAAAAATATAAAAATTGGAGGTCGAAAAGTTGTCCAGACAGCATGTGAAGTGAAAATAAACTGGATTTGTCGTCAAGCGAATTTTTAAATGGACATTTAAAATTGTTAAAACAGTTGGTCCGAGCTGATCAAACCATATTGTCCCTCAAGCTGTTTGCTCACATCGTTCTTGTTCATAAAAGTATTATTTTCTCACTTTATTTAAATCTGCGGTAGTTATTTATTGAATCACGTCGTATTAGGTAGTTTTTTGTTGTGTAATGTCAAATTAAAATACTGCACTACCAACCTACAGAATTCAAAAGAAGAAATGCAATAGACAATACAAACATACTGTTTGGTGGAGGTGCCGGTCCAGCCAATTTTTATTTTGTAGCTGCCATTCGAGATTTCTTCGCTTTCTTTCTTTAACTTTATTAATTGACTGATTTGTTTGTGTTGCAGTAACGACTTGTTTTTTATATTTGAAATATATATATGTGCATATGTGCCGTTGTAATCATTGTCCTTTTAAAGTCGGTTTTGGCTAATAAACTATAGATCCCCGGGCGTCTGGGACCGGGGTAGAACTTGGCCAAGAGCCTGGCTCTGGCAATTGTAAAAGGCGAGAAAAGAGGTAATGTCTATCTACAAAAAATCAAATAGTGTTTACTCCCGAAAACTAGAGGCGAGCTCTGGCTGTTGACGCGGGAATCTCCTCCCTTCCCCATCTCTCCCCCTGCCAGTGGATGGTTCTGACCAGCATGCGATTTTCCTGCCCACATTCCCTAGGCTAGAGTAGCCCATTATCACCTAACGGTTGACTTACCCTTGAACAAAATAAACCAACACCTCCCCCCGAAAAATAAAAACAATAAACTGGACTCTAAAAGTATTTACATATACATTAAATATAACATTCGCGTTGTTCAGGCGAAGATCACATCAAATTTAATTACAATTAATATTAATTCAAGACATTCTAGTGAGATTGTGTTGATTATGGTAATTAAGAACATTTTACCGGAACATGTAAACCTGGCCCTTGTAACGTCGTACTCATCTATGCGTCAAATTGTTTTGGTGTGCGTTTTTCATTGGGCGCATATTTTCACTTAATTTCCACAGTTCCACTCGTATATCTACACAATCCTCCCTTCTCCCTTCTCCCCCCCCCTCTCTCTCTCTCTCTCATCCCGTTTCTCTCATACGCGAAAGGAGTTTTTCTGTTCCAACTTTCAGAGAATAAAAAGTAAACACGGTTTCACAGTGTGTTGATCGGGCATTCGATGTTTTCCAGGAATTTTCTAAAAGTATTCTTGTTTACGTTACCTCTTCATTTTCCCATTTCCTCCCTACTTCATTAAAATCCCTTTTAAATTTCTCCGCCTGCTTTTACGGGAAATACTTCCAACAACACGAGCAAAAGTTTTAGGCGCTCAACAAGCAAATAATTTGCATTTTAGATTCCAGCAGGGTCGTTCTTTATCCCTGGGAGCTATTTTTAGCATTTCGGTGGAAAATAAACAACATTTATTAGGGGCTTGGTAATTTCGGGTTTTAGCATTATTTAATAAGGTGTTAAGATTTTAAATTTAATCTCTGTCATCTCCTGAGCAAAAACAAATTTCATTTTTAACATTGTTTTGGGTGAAGATCCAAGAATAGCGCTCGAGTCAATCACGAGGAAAGTAGATTATCGTCTTTATTAAGGGCGGAATTAATGTGTATCAAAATTAAATTTTAATTTTTACTGTGGGAATTTAACCTGTTATAGGGTGCCCCTCTTAAGGTGTTCTAGAAATGTTGTGGATAGAGCAATTTTAAAGGGATATCCGACGACTGTTTAGTGTTTAAATCCCGTCGAGACCGGCAATCCTGACTAAAAGTTTTCCCGAGGTTTTTCTCAGTTGTAAATGCGCATGCAAGGGATTGAGTCCTCTTAAACAGCCCACGGACATCCCTTCACAATTGTCCTATACGCAACATACATAGTACACCTGAGAGGGGCTTATTCCAATCTCTAATAAGTTAATAACCTAGTTTGTCCCTTAAGAGAGTCACACCGGGAAAATCTCATGTGCACAATACAGCATCATACAAAATATGTTTTGATTCATATCGAGCCTGTTCGATATTTCGAGTAAATTATTAACATGGACGGGTTCTAATTATAATCAGTTTAAATAAAGTTTATGTGTATGTTTGTTTGTTTACACAAACCTTGGTTTAGATGTTGCGTAAAGCGTAGCCCTGAATGATGTATTCAGAGCTGTGCTTGATGGAATGTACATACAGGCTGCGTCACCTCTGAGCGTGTATAATAAACATGAGTTGGAGAGCAAAACTATGAGTAGAAAATCACAATTATTCTTAATCATCACTCTATTATAAACAGTCTCTGTATCATTAGTAAACATCTATGAAGAAGAGGGTAAAGTAGGAATACGAGTTACCTGTCATTCCTGCGGTTGTAGCTGATATCTCCTCCTGCCGTCGATGAGTGCTTCTACCAATGTAAAACCAACTCTACCAACTGTAGAACAAAACATCTCGGACCATGCCAAGGAGTCAAGGACTATACCAGGATTAAATTTATTACCAACTGTTAAACGGAACATTGAAATTGAATTCACCCCCCGTCCAACTCTCCTAAATCAAGTCACCACCACTTCTGTCACCACTCGATATACGGCCTTGTTGCCGATAAAATATAATCACTTAAAAGAAACGAAATGTTATAAAACACCGTTAATCCACTCGGTGACAGCCGTACGTGGAAATCTATTTCCTGTGTAGGCTGGAGCCGTTTACCCTTTTAGCCCACACAATAGGGCTTTTAAAACAAAAGTATTAAATTTACAATATAATTGTGTTGAAAGTTTGCATAGGAAACTTTGCACTGTCCTGTGAAATATGTTTTTGTTAAAGCAGTATTTAATTTATTTAAATGACATGTATTTTTAACAGCCAGTCAAAGGTAGGTGATATCCTCTTGAATATTGCTTATATAAAATCATTTTTGTTGGTTTTAATCAACCTTGAATAAAAAATATATATTTTTGCTAAAAATATCCGTTTCTCCGGATTCTAGGGTAAATTAATTTTCAAATTTGATTTACAATTTATCAGTTTCTTACACAACAAATTTATGAGGAATAACTTGGTCTCAAACATTGATTTGAATAGAGAATATCGCGTCTATGACGTTAAATTTTACAAAATGTACACTATATTTATCAAAATCGGCAATTATGTTTAATTTGAAATATAAAATCAGAATTTTTACACCGGAATTCAGAAGCTGAAAACCAAAATTGCATTGTTCTTAACTATGCAGGTAAATGACTTCAAGAAAAGAATGGTCAATATATTCTCAATATCTTGGTGTTGATATTGCGAAATACATTTCAATTTCCCTTTGGTCAAATTTAGCCCCGGTGCTTTGTAAAGTCTCTCACGTAGGCTTCCGTTCCTTCCCCTAAACTCCACACGTTGTGACCTACCCCAACCCCATCCCGTTATTTGAATTCCGTCCTGAACAAGACATGCCTGGCATTCCTCTCTTAGACTCCAGGCTTCTGAGTTCTGAGCCTCTCCAGTCTTGAGCGGCGCATGGCTCAGAGATGAAAGGGGTTCAGATTCTTACTAACATGAATAGGTTTAGGTTTGGAATGTTTCCGCTGCGACTTCAAAGATCCCGTAGCGCTGTCGTGGTCGTGGCTTGGCGTTTGGCAGTTCAGGGGAAGAAAGTATGCAGATTTTAGAATATATTTGTAAAACTCAAATTTGTACACTCCCTCTTTAAACTATGATACCTTCAAAATGAACACTGTTTGTAATCAATTAAAGATAAAACATTCTTTCTAAAAATCATTTTATTAAAAGAGTCCGAAATAAAAAAGTCAACTTGTGATATAATCAATTCAAAATTAAACTTTCTTCCCAAAAGCATTTTAAACAAAAACGTCTGAAAGAAAATGTACGTGTGTGCTTGACAGAAGTAATACTGCTATGGGTGCAAGTGTGTTGTAGAAATAATGTAGGTTATAACTACTAAGAAAACGCCAAAGTCGTTGTTAAACGAGTGAGGGACCTATGTGTATAGTATCCGGCAACGGTACATTCCCCATACTGGGCTAGAACGAGCCCTAGGTACATGGGAGAAAAGGCGATGTTTCCGGGCACTCAACACATGGCTCACTCATCGTTTAACAACGACTTTGGCGTTTCCCTAGTTATTAAATTGAACATTTAAATGCGAATCATGTTCAAAACGTATTAGCGTGAAACATACAATTTCCAAGATAAAACAAAATCACCTAAGTTTATTACCCATTTAAAACCCCTCAAAAATAATATGTGGGTGTAAAAATATAAAAAAGTTCGAGCTAATGGGTATCGAACCCCAACCTCCGTGCGGTAGTCTAAATGCTTACAATAGGCCATGCAAGCCACGTAGTTATTTCCCACTAGCTGCTACTAAACAAATGCTATAGATATTTTTAAAATCACATTTTAATTTATTGTAGGATTAAATCGCAATGATCTAGCTGATTTGTTAGCAGTTCTCAGTAAACTCGTACCGGATGACTGTTTAAAATTTCAGCGCAATCTGTTTAGCGGTTCGGCTGATTTTTGACGTACAGACAGACAGACAGAATCACAGAATGAGGGCCGTTTGAGTTGAATGGAGACACTCGGTCGCTCCGCTCCCTCGTTTAATTATTTTCTTGAATAATTCATGAATTCAAATCAGATGCTTATAATCTAAAGAAATTATACAAAATTGTTTTTCCAATTCGTGTGCGACTCAGGTGCTACAATGCTACACTTGTATTACTTTTAGGCTCTTGTACTTTGTATGACATTGCTCCACACCGCCAACGATAAAAACCCACATGAAAGTGATACTCTCTCTCGACATTAACCTTGCATGACTTAACGTATAGTCTCGCAAAACAAATATGATGCATACTTAATGAACAGCGAGATGAATTCTAGTTTTAGCCTCGAGGCAGGGAAGCAAAATTACACATTGACATTGTCAAACACACGAACCAATGCAAATATTAAAGGAACGCCTACATTAGCTAGGAAATAAGCTGGTCTTCAAGGTGGATGTTTTCATTAAATATGTACAAACTTTCATTAGCGAATACAAGGGAACACTCGTAGTCGTCGTCGTATGCACACTAAGCCTTCCATTAACTGGCTAAGCAACGGCGTAGGGGATTTAATTCTTCTTGTCTCATTTATTATATAAATCTTCCGCAGTGGTGGCAACCGTGGCGCGCTTTAATGTGGGCGGGCTCCAGTGAAGCGTGTGTGGAATACTAGCGGGACATCTCCTTTAACTATTTCAGAACGCGCTCCTTTGTTCCATTGTGGAAACACAGAGCGAGGTTCCGCCCACCAGTACCCACCCCGTTCGGTTTTAAAGATGAGGGTCTGTGAGTTGAATCTCGGGCAGACAGAATCAGTATCACGTAGGATGAGATGGGTTGCGTCGTCTCTGGGTATGGGCAGGTGTTGAGTGGCGTCGTTCAATAAAAGAACTAGAGCGCGGACCGCATAGAAAACGCTCTTTGCAAGGCCGTGATTGGTTAGGGTGGTGTCTCGTAGCCAATAGAATCAACGGATTTGTGCCTAGTCTCGAAAGGTTTTGCTTTATAACCATGTTGTAAAGTCGTTCTGTACTAACTTTGTGATGCTTTCTAAATAGATCGCTTGGTTAAGGTCTAGACTATACTTTCAACACACATTCACAAGTTAAGTGCCACAAGTACAACCGAAGTCTTGTACCCTCAATGTACCTCTGATGTGTAGACATGATGTGTATCACAGAATGAAAATTCAAAAACCGCGATTTTCGCACATTAACCTCGAAATTAATCGATCAAAATCAAAATCATCATCATCAAAATTAATCGAATTTTAACTTAATTCAGTGAAAAAATTGAGAAATTAGACTATGCCTTTTGTTTTATTATGTACTTAACCTAGTTGTGGTATTTCTTTTCTAGTTTTGGTGGAGGTGCCGGGTTATCAATAGATGTTTGCTAGTGCTTTGTAAAAACCGTTATCTTTTGTTTTGAACATTGAATAGATATGTCTTGATTAGTTAAAACAAACACAACGAATTATGTTCTTTTAAATTTTTAACGTTTTTATAATGTATTTTTAGTATTAATATGAATTAATATAATCACGGAAAAGCAAAATTTTCACCTTATAAAACGAAATTTTAATTTTAATAACACCAATACTATTCATTACAGGCTAAAATCGGGAGACATTATGATTCATAATAAATTTGTTAACATTCTTAGTTCAATAAAGAAACACAACCAGACATGCGGTTGTATTCCGAACTAATGACATCTCGCCATATAGAAGTTGTAACATCAGTGCACAAGAGAATAAAGCTGCATGCCAATACACTAGGGAAATGCCAAAGTCGTTGTTAAACGAGTGAGTGAGTGAGCCAAGTGTTGAGTACCCGGGAACATCCCCTTTCCTCTCTATACCTAAGGATCTAGCTCAGTATGAGGAATGATACCGGGTACTCAACACATGGCTCACTCACTCGTTTAACAACGACTTTGGCGTTTCCCTAGATATTTAAATTGAACATTTGAAATGCGAATCGTGTTCAAAACGTATTAGCGTGAAACATTAACAAATTTCCAAGATAAAACAAAATCACCTAAGTTTTATTTCCCATTTAACACCCCTCAAAAATAATATGTGTGTGTAAAAATATAAAAAAAGTTCGAGCTAACGGGTATCGAACCTCAACCCTCCGTGCGGTAGGCTAAATGCTTACCAATAGGCCATGCAAGCCACGTAGATGCAGTCCCGCTAGCTGCTACTTAACAAATGCTATCGATATTTTAAAAATCACATTTTAAAAATCACATTTTTATTTATTGTAGGATTAAATCGCAATGGATCTAGTTGATTTTGTTAGCAGTTCTCAATAATTTCGTACCGGATGTCTGTTTAAAATTTCAGCCCAATCTGTTCAGCGGTTCGGCTGATTTTCGACGAACAGACAGATAGACAGACAGAATCACAGAATGAGAACCGTTCGAGTTGAATGGAGACACTCGGTCGCTCCGCTCCCTCGTTTAATTAACTAGGAAAACGCCAAAGTCGTTGTTAAACGAGTGAGTTAGCCAAGTGTTTTGACTTCTAAAACCGGACCGTCTGGTCACCTTACAGGATCTCACTCTGCTTGCCACAATAATTATTTAAATTGAACATTCAAAATGCGAATCATATTCAAAACGTTTTAGCGTGAATCATTAACAAATTTTCAAGATAAAACAAAATCACCTAATTTTTATTTCCCATTTAACACCCCTCAAAAATAATATGTGGGTGTAAAAATATAAAAAAGGTAGAACTGACGGGTATCGAACCCCATCCATCCGTGCGGTAGACTAAATGGATACCACTAGGCCATGCAGGCCACGTCAACTTCGTCCCGCTAACTGCTACGAAACAAATGCCATTCATATTATTAAAAATCACATTTTTATTTTATTGTAGGCTTAAATCGCAATGAATCAAGCTGATATTGTTAACAGTTCTTAGTAAACTCGTACCGGATGTCTGTTTAAAATTTCAGCGAAATCTGTTCAGCGGTTCGGCTGATTTTCGACGTACAGACAGACAGAATCACAGAATGAGAGCCGTTTGAGTTGAATGGAGACACTCAGTCGCTCCGCTCCCTCGTTTAACTAGGGAAACGCCAAAGTCGTTGTTAAACGAGTGAGTGAACCAAGTGTTGAGTACCCGGGAACATCCCCTTTCCTCCCCTATACCTAAGGCTGGATCTAGCTCAGTATGGAGAATTATACCGGGTACTCAACACATGGCTTACTCACTCATTTAACAACGACTTTTGAGTTTTTAGTTAAAATTGAACATTCAAAATGCGAATCGTGTTCAAAACGTATAAGCGTGAAACATTAACAAATTTCCAATATAAAACAAATTCACCTAATTTTTATTTCCCATTTAACACCCCTCAAAAATAATATGTGGGTCTAAAAATATAAAAAAGTTCCACCCAACGGGTATCGAACACCAACCCTCCGTGCGGTAGGCGACATGCTTACCAATAGGCCATGCACGCCACGTTGTTGTCGTCCCGCTAGCTGCTACTAAACAAATGCTTTCGATATTTAAAAAATCACATTTTTATTTATTGTGGGATTAAATCGCAATGGATCTAGCTGATTTTGTTAGCAGTTCTCAATAAACTCGTACCGGATGTCTGTTTAAAATTTCAGCCCAATCTGTTCAGCGGTTCGGCTGATTTTCGACGTACAGACAGACAGACAGAATCACAGAATGAGAACCGTTCGAGTTGAATGGAGACACTCGGTCGCTCCGCTCCCTCGTTTAATTATCTTGTGACGTCAGCTTAGTCTCCTGAAAATAAACCAACCGTGATACTCTTAACTTGCTTGGAACTTGAGCAGGACATGATTCACATAACATAATACAGAAAACACAGATTCAATTTTATGTAAATTAATCTTTACAAGAGGGTTTTAATGTTTTAATTCATCTAAACATTATGATATAACAGTCAAATGTTTCACTTAGGCGAACATAAACTTTATTTGGCCATCTGCAGTATTCTTTCCTATACAAACAGGTAAACTGAGTTATTTTAGTTATAAAGACCGAGTCCACGCGAACGAACATATAAGTGCACACGTTTCGATTGTATCGTACAAATAGTGAAGCCTAAAGACTCGTTGGCACCAATTACAAAAAATATACTTTCGACAATCACTTATATGGCTGAATTTAAACTATTACTGATTGATGGTGAATCAATTTTATTCTGTATGTAAAAACTATTGACGATCATGTTAATTTGTATCGGTATTTTGAAGGCTTTTGCGTATTCTCCAATTACGAAAATTATGAAATTAAACCAATTTGAAAAAATCAAAAAGAATTCCCCCCAAAAAAATTTCTAGGAGATTAGGTTGATTCTGAAAGTGAGGAAGTCAAAGAATAAAATAAAATAAACCCTATCAGCAGTAAGAAATTTATGGTAAAGCTGATAGTTTCCCAGTTATCTGCTAGTACGGGAAAGATCACTGCAAAGCAACTGTATCTATAAGCTAATCATTAAAATATAAACGGAAGTCGAGGCTAGAAATATTTCCCCTTCCTCATTTAGTACCAACAATGGTTTCCACTAGCGAAAAACACAAAACTGTCGAACTCCGATCAGATTATTCAGTTCATGAGGTTCATGAAGAGGATATAATATTCACAGAGTAAGATGGGCTGGAAAGGTCTGGATACAATTAGCTACAATATTGCCTGTACCAGTCCCATACTTAAATCCTTCATTTTGTCTTTGGCCACTGTGTATAAACCGATAATTTGTGCATAAGTCATGTACCTTGTTTGGTCATACTTTTCTTTAAGACAATTGGCAATTATTGTCTTTGGTCCCAATGCAAAACCGTATTAATCATTTGCCCAACTCCGCCTTGCCAAGTAACGTGTACCTATACACTTGCACGTGTCCACTCAATCAACTACAGTAATACTCAATTAATTACTAAAGGGTAACATTGTTAGGAACAGCTTCGGGAACAAAAGTAGTCACAGCGAGCACACTGAAGTCCTTACAGCCATCTTAGGAGTAGAGGATGACCAAAATGTCTTCGCATCAATGCCAGTCTTAGCACAAGTTTGCTCTTAAATACACTTCTCTTTGGCATCTGGTAAAATCTGGTTCTTTCACAAGATTTAGACTCTCAAGCCGACGGCTGTTTTCACTGTAGGAAGTGGATGGTATTTTGAAAAGTGCCGACGAAGTCAGTCTAGAAGTATATTCCTCCTCTTTATGCACAGCACAATGAAGTCGTTTGTGAAGAGAGAAAATAAATTCGGTTATGCTTCGCTTGGCTACGTAACACATGAGGCTTAACCTTCCTGCTGTTGGCTGGGCCGCGAGATAAAATTATTGTTGCTTTGTTAGAGATTCAGCAGTCAAGTGATCTGATTGGTCCAGGTTGTGACGTAGTTGCCCGACGTTCCCGAGAAACTCGGCAGTCCAGTAATCTGATTGGTCCAGGCTGTGCCGTAGATACCAGCGTTTCCCGAGAAACTCGGCAGTCCAGTAATCTGATTGGTCCAGGCAGCGCAGTTTTCCTGAGAGAGCCGGAGGTCCGGTGATCTGATTCGCCAAAGCTGTTACGTAGTTACTGCTGTTTTCTGAGTGACTCGGCAGTCCAGTGATCTGATTGGTCGTCCCCTGACTTCTCCTCGGTGCCGCGAGAGGGCGGTACAGGCTGTGGCGAGACGGGAACTGTCTTTATCACCTCCTGCAACAACACAACATAAAGTCTATAAGTATTAAGATATTGAATGCATTTAAGTACTAGTTAATCGCTGGAGTGTTACATTGACTCGGTTACGAGGTACTCTTTCACTTTATAGTTTTAAGTGCTTATAGCCAAGTACACTGGACTAACCTATCAACATTAATATAGGTTTTGAAAGGGTCAAGTACACCAGACAAACCAATCAGAAGCAAAATATTCTCGTGACCCGGCACCTCACCAAAACCTAGAACATTTTAGTATTTATCAATTATTCAACCAATCAGAAGCAAGAGAGGTTTTGATTCGTGGTTAAGTGTCAAGTACACCAGCTTACCAATCGTAACAAAGGAATCAAACGATGGGTTATTCTGCACATGGTCGCTCACTTCTTCAGTGTTGAGGATCAGCCCATGAGGATCCACACTACCTCATTGAGTGGCATAAAATGCTTAGTACTTGTGGAATATTGCTGGTTTTGTTAGAAAATGTGTCTTTGACGACTGTTTTTTCAACGTTTCTTATCGAGGAGAATGTGAGTGATATACTCTGCACTCCCTCCCTAACGTGGATATAAGTTGCCATCATAATGATTTCCTAATCTATACTGCTTTATTGTTGTCGTCAATGCAGAGCCGTGCTATGACAGACACCTTCTTCGAGTAAGATTGGTTATCTAACTCTGCAACATTCGCATCTTTAAGCTTTATTACGCCTCGTTAAGTTACAATCGTCGCAACCGTTTTTCTTACATTGCATGTGTGTAGAAGATAAATACGTATTAGATACACACTTTACTGTCAAAACGTTATGTATTTGTTTATGCTTTCCGATAAGAGTGTAGTTACTTTTAAATTATTCTCGTATGCCGAAAATAATTAACTACAGCTCATTTTGGCAGCTATCTAACAGAGTTAAGGCAGAATGGTTGGCTTTAAGTTATAATGCAAAGGGATTTTAATTAATACTGTGAATTTTGGGTTAGATATAGTATTATTTGCTATTTCTCATCTGAACACATCTTTTGATTTCGGCTTGACATGAAGGGTTAAGAAAATATTAAAGTTATGAATTTAACAAATCTTTATAACAACTCTATACCAAAATTAATATTTACTTATGGTATTACATTATTATATATCATTACATGACGACTTGATGAATACATTGATTGGTGGTACTCCGTAAGTTACAATACGGTAGTTAAAAATGTTTCAATTTAGTGGTTCCTTTCCTGCAGACTCGAAATATTTAAGTTATAAGAATCCAATCTAAAAACATAAACATAACATTACATAAGAGGCACATAAACAAAAGAATGTAAAACAATACTATTATTGTGTTTAGAACAGAGTCGTAAAAAGCTTTGGTATCTGTTCTCGCGCCATCTGGCTGAGTTAGACATCTCTGTAGGATTATTAGATCGTCAGTCAGCCGATCAAACAGGATTTAAACTAAATCGCTGCTGCCGAGTCTTAACAAGTCGACGTTTCCAACTGGCACAAGAGAGAAACCTGCTGTTCCCCCCTCTCAAGGTAGATTGTATATTGAAAGGCGATATCGAAGCATTTTCGTCATCTTTATTCAAGGCGAGATTACCTCGTTGTGCAGAGAGAAAATATATTTGGTCTCGATGCTTTGAGGAAAAGGGAAGAAGTTTTTCCTCAAACAAAATCTTTTCTTCTTTTCTCAATCCGTGTTTACTTCGCATCACATCAAAATGTCAAGGTGTATACAATTCTCCTTCCTCTCCACTTCAGTCGCCACTTACCCCCCCCCCCCCCCATCCAACACCACTCAGTGCAAACAACCTAACGGCGAGAGAGAGAGAGAGAGGAGAGAGAGAGAGAGAGAGATAGAGAGAGAGAGAGAGAGAGAGAGCTTCGCCCGCAGTACGGAACTTTATCATCACACCAACGTTCGCAGCTTCGATTGTACATCATATTATCGACACATTCTCCCAAGAATACAATAAATAATATCGTAAACAAAAATAAACCCCTATCATAAATGAAAAGGAAATGAGTTTTCGAAGAACTTGAGTTCACTCGAGTGTATTTTCTAAATCGAAATCTAATCGAAGATAATAACTCACATTGACTTGGAGGATTTCATATCATTACGAATCATATCGTACACTTCGGATATAAAGTTACAAACTTCATGACACAATTTGACTAATATTGTTGTATAAGTATACACTCATATAATAAAGATAATGTGTTTTAACACAAATATTTATAGACTCTTCTCCGAAAGTAATGATATTTTCGGGGATGATTCGAAATTTTAACATTAGACCTGCAACGATTTGTGTTATCAAAGTGAGTTTTCTAATGGAAATCACACCGTACATTATAGGGTTAACATGTCGCATAATTCCGTGGCTTTGCGAATTTATACAGTGTTTTCCGAATGAATTATTTGTTTAATTCCAAACGTGTTGATTGTTAACACAGTGATAAATAAACAGAACTGTACAAATATTAATAACCAAAATTAAAAACACAAAATTCCCAAAGACAAACGTTTCGTGAATACATTAGAATCATTATTATGATGTGGTGAATAAATTATTATTTTCGAAAAACTAATACCCGAAAGTACGAGAAAATAACTATCTCCAGTGCAGATCTTCATATTAATATATACGACACCAGACCACCAATGCCACAGTCGTTGCCGTGCTATAAAATAGGGTGTTCTTACATATGAAGGTTCACAGCATGCATAATAACAGTGAAGATAACCCCTCTTCTGGCGCCATCTTATTTTATGAACATTCTCTCATTGCTAACATTTATTATTTGTACGCGTTAAAAAACATGTTTTCAACATTTGCACCATTTTACGCATACAAAAAAATACCAATGATTTTTTATGTTCACCGTACATTGCTGAGTTTATTGTCGTCGGAAACGCATGGGGAGTGTGAATCGTGGTTGGTGCTTGGTAGCGTAGCATCGTGCATCAGATAAATCTGTCTGAATGCCCGTGCGCTCTCTGGCGGCTAAGAAGAATACTGCAGCAGAAGACGGCGATAAACAACAGAAGGGGGGGGGAAGTGCTCTTTTTAACCGGGGAACACGCATAAAACGGCAAGAGACACACTACCGGGGAAATAATGGAAGCACGGGCGCAGAGGTTAAGAAGTTAGATGGCCTAGTCGGGTCAGGGAGGCGCAATCTATTACCTGCTACACTGCAGGGTAATGTTGGCCACCTGGGAGACATAGTTTAGCGAGTACATCGAGTGTAATGACACCTCACTGACTTCTCAGAATAGGTGTTCATGTCACTCGGTACATCAGGGCGCTATTCGTGATACAACATTATCCGAACTCATGTACACTAATTTTGTAAAACCGAAGTTATATTTTAAACGCAACATGGTAATAATATTTTTTATTATATCTACGATTTCTGACAAAATTATAATCCTCAACATTTCCATCTATTAATTAGAAAGTTTATGAAGTATAAGCAATGGAGAAATCTAAATCTTAAAAGTCACCCTTTTCTACTTGAAATGTTATACTATGTCTTGATTGTGCTTAATCATTTAAAATTTAAATGTAATTCTTGGTGAGTTATCTTAATAATGTTAGTATTTTTAACGCATACATTCTTGGCATTTATCAAGACGTTCGCATAATGAATTTGTAACATGTTGTTGCCGAGTCTTTCTATATATTATGATGGGTATGATACATGGCAGCTGATGTAATGTCGTTCTAGTAGCTGTGTTGTTGTATGCCTCTTCGCATCGTTTTCTCGACAATACTATTGATTTCACGATAAAAGGTCCACTTCAGTGAATCTGTGTTGAGTTTATTTACCTTCATGAGTAGAATTTTAAGACAATAAATCACTAGCGTCATGCAGACCTACAGTTATCATGGGTGGTATAGCATTAATATTAACAAGCAACGATTCAATAAGGGTTGTGATAATCATGTTTACAAACGTTGCACTTGCGACGTCCACTGGGAAAGGTTTACCCCTCTCATTTATACATTTCTCGACGGATGGAATTATCTTTTAAACCGAGAGAGAGTATTATAAACTACAGACCTACATTTCTGTACTCTATTCTCTTCCGTTATTCACATTCCCACCTACTCCATCATGTGATTTGTTCCATTTTTCTCCACCCCAATTCAAATCTCCTCGTACAAAACACAAAGGATTATTTAACATGGATGTTGTTAGAACACTCGGACGTGAATTAGCATTTGTGAAACTCTTTTCACTAACTTAATAATAACCGGGCACTAATCATTAGTTAACGTGTTGGGTGGGAAGCCTTCCAAGGTAATTTATCTCCGGTGGATTTAGAAGCCTTGTGAATGTGAGGTCAGGGGTCAAGTGGCAGGGGGCAACGTGTAATCAGGTTATGTCGGGTGTAGCTATGACAAGACAGACTGAGCACAGGTAATTTTGTTGTGTAATGCGGCCCAAAAATAACATTTCTCGACATTCGCTCTGAAGAAAAGTATGAGGTGTTTGCAGGATATGGATTTACTTTAGATTTGGAAAGAAAATTACGAAAAAAGATATGATGAAAAATTAGTGTGAATCAAGAGATATTTAGTGTTGTTACTTTTGGTTCAACTAAAAATTGTTATTTTAGGCACATATTACTTTGTAAACTACATAATATTATAATTAAACGAGGGAGCGGAGCGACCGAGTGTCTCCATTCAACTTAAACGGCCCTAATTCTGTGATTCTGTCTGTCTGTCTGTACGTCGAAAATCAGCCGAACCGCTGAACAGATTGGGCTGAAATTTTAAACATACATCCGGTACGAGTTTACTGAGAACTGCTAACAAATTCAGCTAGATCCATTGCGATTTAATCCTACAATAAATAAAAATGTGATTTTTTAAAATATCGATAGCATTTGTTTAGTAGCAGCTAGCGGGACGAGATCTACCTGGCTGACATGGCCCAGTGGTAAGCATTAAGCCTACCGCACGGAGGGTTGGGGTTCGATACCCGTTTACTCGAACTTTTTTTATATTTTAACACCCACATATTATTTTTGAGGGGTGTTAAATGGGAAATTAAACTTAGGTGATTTTGTTTTATCTTGGAAATTTGTTAATGTTTCACGCTAATACGTTTTGAACATGATTCGCATTTTAAATGCTCAATTTAAATAACTAGGGAAACGCCAAAGTGGTTGTTAAACGAGTGATTGAGTGAGTGTTGAGTACCCGGTATCATTCCCCATACTTAGCTTGATCCAGCCTTAGGTATATGGGATGAAAAGGGATGATCCCGGGTACTCAACACTTGGCTCTCTCACTCGTTTAACAACGACCTTGGCGTTTCCCTAGTAATAATTAAACGAGGGAGCGGAGCGACCGAGTGTTCTCCATTCAACTCGAACGGCTCTCATTCTGTGATTCTGTCTGTCTGTCTGTCGAAAATCAACCGAACCATTGAACAGATTGTGCTGAAATTTTAAACAGACATCCGGTACGAGTTTACTGAGAACTGCTAACAAAATCAGCTAGATCCATTGCGATTTAATCCTACAATAAATAAAAATGTGATTTTAAAAATATCGATATGCATTTGTTTAGTAGCAGCTAGCGAGACGGTAACTTCGTGGCTTGCATGGCCTATTGGTAACCATTAGCCTACCACATGGATGGATGGGGTTCGATACCCGTTCGCTCGAACTTTTTTATATTTTTACACATACATATAATTTTTGAGGGGTGTTAAATGGGGAATAAAAATTCGGTGATTTTGTTTTATCTTGGAAATTTGTTAATGTTTCACGCTGATACGTTTTGAACATGATTCGCATTTTAAATGTTCAATTTAAATAACTAGGGAAACGCCAAGGTCGTTGTTAAACGAGTGAGTGAGCCATGTGTTGAGTACCCCTTATCATTCCTCATACTGGGCTAGATCCAGCCTTAGGTATAGAGGAGGAAAGGGGATGATCCCGGGTACTCAACACTTGGCTCACTCACTCGTTCAACAACGACTTTGGCGTTTCCCTAGTTATAATCCCCACGGTTACGTGAGTCGAGTACCCACTGTGAGTAATCTAGTCTTAATCAACAGATTGTCGAGGGAAAACATACAAATAAAGTCTTATCCAGAATTGAATACTCTATTGGTGGAGGTGCCATGTTTAAAACATGACATATTTTCAAGATGCTATCCCCTCCCACTCCTTGACCCCAAGGGTCGCCACACACATCCTGTATCATCCTTGTCGAAGAACTCGCAAGTCAATGTGGTGTCATATTGTTTTTTCACCAGCTCGAAAGGTGGAACATAGAAATGTAACGGGTTTGAGAGTCAGTGCCGGGCGAAGATGTCTTCATGCTTTGGTGGACTATCTTGACACTGTTATGTCTTGTGATAAAAAAGTCAAGTCCACAAAACACTCAAGACGGTAATTCAGAGTATTAGTACTTTTCTTGCTTTAGAATGAACATCATTCGACTATGCAATGAAATGATCCACTTTCCTAACCAACAGAGGTAGCATGGTATTTTTATATTACTTTTTAATTTATAGTTTTTGGTTTGAAATTAAATCTTTCGAAATTCTTTAGTATGTTGCAAATCTATTGTACATTTTCGTAGATATTTTCTTATTTGAACATTTCCGGCTATCATACATTTTCTTTGTTGTGGGTGAATTTCTGTTTTTCTTATGTTATTTATTGCCCTCCTAATTAATAATATGTTTTTTATAACGGATCCGGATAGACGTAAAATAAAATAAATGTTAGACTTCTATTATAATCGGACAGTCGGCGGTTCTGTACCAGAGAATCCAATGATATACATGTAATACAAAATCTTGTTATTTAATTTTTAATGTGTTTATTTGAGTAATTTAATATGTGCTTACATGTAGTTTTGTTAATGTTTGTTTTGAATATAATATTTTTAATGTTTTGCACTTGTGGGGTTTAGCCTTGTTGTCAATATAGAATAAAAAACAAGTGGTGAGATCTGATGTGTACCCTACAGCGAGTGTCCCTACGAACAGTCCAAGGTAAA
>JAMZAV010004034.1:0-54501 GCA_024449915.1 Sweltsa coloradensis
CTGTCAACTTACAGGTCATTCACTATTCTGGTTTATATCTTGACGTGAAGTGATGAGGAGTAAGTAGACAGTAGACAGTACATGCATGACCTCTGTATAGGTTTGGACCTCAGTAATTTTGATTAGAAACACAAATTAAAAGCTATCCTTACCTATAAACAGGTCAAACAATCTCAGGCCAAAGGTCATTTCTTGGTTTTTATCTTGATGTGAAGTGATAAAGAGTGAGTAGACAGTAGACAGTACATGCACGACCTCTGTATAGGTTTGGACCTAATTAATTTTTATTGAATACACAAATTTAAAAGCAATCCAAACTTATAAACAGGTCACACAATCTCAGCTGAAGGTCATTCCTTGGTTTATATCTTGATGTAAAGTGATGAGGAGTGAGTATACGGTAGACAGTAAATGCACGACCTGTGTATAGTTTTGAGCTTTGTAATTTTTATTAAATACACAAATAAAAAGCTATCCAAACCTGTAAACAGGTCACACAATCTCAGGCTGAAGGTCGTTCCTTGTTTTTTTTCTGACGTGAAGTGATGAGGAGTAAGTAGACAGTAGACAGTACATGCACGACCTGTGTATAGTTTTGAGCTTTGTTAATTTTTGGATGAGCGTAGCGAGCGTAGCGAGCGGAGCGAAGATTCCATTTCACTACACTGGAGAAAAAAATCCGGAATGTTTTTTTTTTTTTTTTTTTTTTTTTTTTTTCTGTATTTTTGTCTGTTTGTTAACACGATTCCGGCTAAACCGATAATCCGATTGCGATGAAATTTTATGGAGGTCTTCGAAATCTCTGAACTTAGAACTGCCACGTTTTTGAGCACAATCGGAAAATTATTCTCATCAAAATCGCAATTTTACGATTTTTTTCGATTTTTTAAAAATTTCTTCGACTTATAACACCTACATGCTTTATCCGATTTTGATGATTTTTTCACAGAACCATAATTTTATGAATTGAGATATTCTTGTAAAATTTGAGCGCAATCGAAAAATTATTTCTTATAAAAATCGAAATTTTACGTGTTTTTTCTTTTTTAAAACAATTCTTTGACTTTTAACACCTACATGCTTTATCCGATTTTGATGATTTTTTCACAGAACCTTAATTTTATGAATTAATATATTCTTGTGAAATTTGAGCACAATCGAATAACTATTTCTTATGAAAATCGAAAATTTACGATTTTTTTCTTTTTTTAAATTACGATTAATTAAAAAAATTAAAGATTAAAGTTTATTTTTCATTAAATTTAAATTAATTTTAAAAAATCTTCTGCAACTAAGTAATGATTTTTTCACAGAACAACAGAAAATTCATATAACACATGGTAGCTCAATGCACCAATTACGCTCATCCAACAACGCGGCGGGACTTAAGCGTTTTCCTAGTTATTAAATACACAAATAAAAAGCTATCCAAACCTATAAACAGGTCACACAATCTCAGGCTGAAGGTCATTCCGTGTTTTTTTTCTGACGTGAAGTGATGAGGAGTAAGTAGACAGTAGACAGTACATGCAAGACCTGTGTATAGTTTTGAGCTTTGTTAATTTTTATAAAATACACAAATTTAAAGCTGTCCAAACCTATAAACAGGTCAAACAATCACAGGCTGAAGGTCATTCCTTGGTTTATATCTTAAAGTGAAGTGATGAGGAGTGAGTAGACAGTAGACAGTACATGCACGACCTCTGTATAGGTTTGGACTACTATTATTTTTTTAAATCACAAATAAAAAGCTATCCATTCCTTTAAAAAAATTCAAACAATCTCAGGCTGAAGATCCGTCCTTGGTTTTATCGTGACGGGAAGTGATGAGGAGTGAGTAGACAGTAGACAGTACATGCACGACCCCTGTATAGGTTTGGAACTAGTTTATTTTTATTACTAGGAAAACGCTTAAGTCCCGCCGCGTTGTTGGATGAGCGTAATTGGTGAATTGAGCTGCCATGTGTTTTGCGGATTTTCTGTTGTTCTGTGAAAAAATCAGAACTTTGTTGAAATTTTTTTAAATTAAATCAAATTAAATAAAAAATTAACTTATTTTTTTTTAATTAATCGTAATTTTAAAAAAGGAAAAAATCGTAATATTGAAATTTTCATAAGAAATAATTATTCGATTACGCACAAATTTTACACGAATATATTAATTCTTAAAATTAAGGTTCTGTGAAAAAATCATTATAATCGGATAAAGCATGTAGGTGTTATAAGTCGAAGAAATTTTTTAAAAATTGAAAAAAATCGTAAAATTGCGATTTTCATGAGAAATAATTTTTCGATTGCGCTCAAAAACGTGGCAGTTCTTAGTTCAGAGATTTCGAAGGCCTCCATAAAATTTCATCGCAATCCGAGTATCGGTTTAGCCGGAATCGTGTTAACAGACAGACAAAAATACAGAAAGAAAGAAAAAAAAAAAAAAAAAAAAAAAAAAAACGTTCCGGATTTTTTTCTCCAGTGTAGTGAAATGGAATCTTCGCTTCGCTCGCTACGCTCATCCAAAAATACACAAATTAAAAGCTGTCCAAACCTCTAAACATGTCACACAATTTCAGGTTGAAGGTCATTCCTTGGTTTATATCTTGATGTGAAGTGATGAGAAGTGAGTAGACAGTAGACAGTACATACACGACCTCTTTATAGGTTTGGACCTCCTTAATTTTTATATAAAGCACAAATTAAAAGCTGTCCAAGCCTATAAACAGGTCACACAATCTCAGGCTGGAGGTCATTTCTTGGTTTTTATCTTGACGTGAAGTGATGAGGAGTAGTGACAGTAGACAGTACATGCACGACCTCTGTATAGGTTTGAACAACGGTAATTTTTATTTAATATACAAATTAAAAGCTGTCCAAACCTATAAACAGGTCACACAATCTCAGGCTGAGGTCATTCCGTGTTTTTTTTCTGACGCGAAGTGATGAGGAGTAAGTAGACAGTAGACAGTACATGCACGACCTGTGTATAGTTTTGAGCTTGTTAATTTTTGGATGAGCGTAGCGAGCGTAGCGAGCGGAGCGAAGATTCCATTCACTACACGGGAGAAAAAAATCCGGAATGTTTTTTTTTTTTTTTTGGTTTTTTTTTTTTTCTGTATTTTTGTCTGTTTGTTAACACGATTCCGGCTAAACCGATAATCCGATTGCGATGAAATTTTATGGAGGTCTTCGAAATCTTTGAACTTAGAACTGCCACGTTTTTGAGCACAATCGGAAAATTATTTCTCATCAAAATCGCAATTTTACGATTTTTTTCGATTTTTTAAAATTTCTTCGACTTATAACACCTACATGCTTTATCCGATTTTGATGATTTTTTCACAGAACCATAATTTTATGAATTAAGATATTCTTGTAAAATTTGAGCACAATCGAATAACTATTTCTTATGAAAATCGAAAATTTACGATTTTTTCTTTTTTTAAATTACGATTAATTAAAAAAATTAAAGATTAAAGTTTATTTTTCATTAAATTTAAATTAATTTTAAAAAAATCTTCAACTAAGTAATGATTTTTTCACAGAACAACAGAAAATTCATATAACACATGGTAGCTCAATGCACCAATTACGCTCATCCAACAACGCGGCGGGACTTAAGCGTTTTCCTAGTTATTAAATACACAAATAAAAAGCTATCCAACCTATAAACAGGTCACACAATCTCAGGCTGAAGGTCATTCCGTGTTTTTTTTCTGACGTGAAGTGATGAGGAGTAAGTAGACAGTAGACAGTACACGCACGACCTGTGTATAGTTTTGAGCTTTGTTAATTTTATAAAATACACAAATTTAAAGCTGTCCAACCTATAAACAGGTCAAACAATCACAGGCTGAAGGTCATTCCTTGGTTTATATCTTATGTGAAGTAATGAGGAGTGAGTAGTCAGTAGACAGTACATGCACGACATGTGTATAGTTTTGAGGTTTGTTAATTTTTATTAAAATACAAAAATTTAAAGCTCTCCAAACCTATAAACAGGTCACACAATCTCAGGCTAAGGTTATTTCTTGGTTTATATCTTGACGTGAAGTGATGAGGAGTGAGTAGACGGTAGACAGTACATGCACGACCTCTGTATAGGTTTGGACGACAATTATTTTTTTAAATCACAAATAAAAAGCTATCCATTCCTTTAAAAAAATTCAAACAATCTCAGCTGAAGATCCGTCCTTGGTTTTATCGTGACGGGAAGTGATGAGGAGTGAGTAGACAGTAGACAGTACATGCACGACCCCTGTATAGGTTTGGAACTAGTTTATTTTTTACTAGGAAAACGCTTAAGTCCCGCCGCGTTGTTGGATGAGCGTAATTGGTGCATTGAGCTGCCATGTGTATGCGGCTTTTCTGTTGTTCTGTGAAAAAATCAGAACTTTGTTGAAATTTTTAAATTAAATAAAAAATTAACTTATTTTTTTTTAATTAATCGTAATTTTAAAAAAGGAAAAAATCGTAATATTGAAATTTTCATAAGAAATAATTATTCGATTACGCACAAATTTTACACGAATATATTAATTCTTAAAATTAAGGTTCTGTGAAAAAATCATTATAATCGGATAAAGCATGTAGGAGTTATAAGTCGAAGAAATTTTTTAAAAATCGAAAAAAATCGTAAAATTGGCGATTTTCATGAGAAATAATTTTTCGATTGCGCTCAAAAAAAAAGTGGCAGTTCTTAGTTCAGAGATTTCGAAGGCCTCCATAAAATTTCATCGCAATCCGAGTATCGGTTTAGCCGGAATCGTGTTAACAGACAGACAAAATACAGAAAGAAAGAAAGAAAAAAAAAAAAAAAAAAAAAAAAACATTCCGGATTTTTTCTCCAGTGTACAGTGAAATGGAATCTTCGCTTCGCTCGCTACGCTCGCTACGCTCATCCAAAAATACACAAATTAAAAGCTGTCCAAACCTCTAAACATGTCACACAATTTCAGGTTGAAGGTCATTCCTTGGTTTATATCTTGATTTGAAGTGACGAGGAGTGAGTAGACAGTAGACAGTTCATACACGACCTCTTTATAGGTTTGGACCTCCTTAATTTTTATATAAAGCACAAATTAAAAGCTGTCCAAGCCTATAAACAGGTCACACAATCTCAGGCTGAAGGTCATTCCGTGTTTTTTTTTTGACGTGAAGTGATGAGGAGTGAGTAGACAGTAGACAGTAAACGCAAGACCTCTGTATAGGTTTGGATTACTATTATTTTTTTAAAATAAACAAATAAAAAGCTATCCAAACCTATAAAAAAGTTCACACAATCTCAGGCTGAAGATCCGTCCTTGGTTTATATCTTGACGTGAAGTGATGAGGAGTGAGTCACAGTAGACAGTACATGCACGACCTCTGTATAAATTTGGACCTCCATAATTTTTTTATAAAGCACAAATTTAAAGCTGTACAAACCGATCAACAGGTCACACAATCTCAGGCTGGATGTCATTTCTTGGTTGATATCTTGACGTGAAGCGATGAGGAGTTAGTAGACAGTAGACAGTACATGCACGACCTCTGTATAGGTTGGAACAACGGTAATTTTTATTTAATATACAAATTAAAAGCTGTCCAAACCTATAAACAGGTCACACAATCTCAGGCTGAAGGTCATTCCTTGGTTTATATCTTGACGTGAAGTGATGAGGAGTGAGTAGACAGTAGACAGTAAATGCACGACCTGTGTATAGTTTTGAGCTTCGTTAATTTTTATTAAATACACAAATAAAAAGCTATCCAAACCTATAAACAGGTCACACAATCTCAGGCTGAAGGTCATTCCGTGTTTTTTTTCTGACGTGAAGTGATGAGGAGTAAGTAGACAGTAGACAGTACATGCACGACCTGTGTATAGTTTTGAGCTTTGTTAATTTTTATAAAATACACAAATTTAAAGCTGTCCAAACCTATAAACACGTCAAACAATCACAGGCTGAAGGTCATTCCTTGGTTTATATCTTGACGTGAAGTGATGAGGAGTGAGTTGACTGTGGACAGTACATGCACGACCTCTGTATAGGTTTGGACTATTAATATTTTTTTAAATCACAAATAAAAAGCTATCCATTCCTTTAAAAAAATTCAAACAATCTCAGGCTGAAGATCCGTCCTTGGTTTTATCGTGACGGGAAGTGATGAGGAGTGAGTAGACAGTAGACAGTACATGCACGACCCCTGTATAGGTTTGGAACTAGTTTATTTTTATTAAAATACACAAATTAAAAGCTGTCCAAACCTCTAAACATGTCACACAATTTCAGGTTGAAGGTCATTCCTTGGTTTATATCTTGATTTGAAGTGACGAGGAGTGAGTAGACAGTAGACAGTTCATACACGACCTCTTTATAGGTTTGGACCTCCTTAATTTTTATATAAAGCACAAATTAAAAGCTGTCCAAGCCTATAAACAGGTCACACAATCTCAGGCTGAAGGTCATTCCGTGTTTTTTTTTTCTGACGTGAAGTGATGAGGAGTGAGTAGACAGTAGACAGTACATGCACGACCTCTTTATAGGTTTGGACTACTATTATTTTTTTAAATCGCAAATGAAAAGCTATCCAAACCTATAAAAAAATCCACACAATCTAAGGCTGAAGATCCGTCCTTGGTTTTATCGTGACGTGAAGTGATGAGGAGTGAGTAGACAGTAGACAGTACATGCACGACCTCTGCATAGGTTTGAACCGCAGTAATTTTTATATGAAACACAAATTGAAAGCTGACAAAACCTATAAACAGGTCACACAATTTTAGGCTGAAGGTCATTCCTTGGTTAATATCTTGACGTAAAGTGATGAGAAGTGAGTAGACAGTAGACAGTACATGCACGACCTCTAAAAATTTTTAAACGGACTTTATTTTTATATAAAACACAAATTAAATACTATCTTAACCTACATACAGGTCACACAATCTCAGGCTGAAGGTCAATCCTTGGTTAATATCTTGACGTGAAGTGATGAGGAGTGAGTAGACAGTAGACAGTACATGCACGACCTCTGCATAGGTTTGGACGTCGTAAATGTTGATTAAACACAAATTAAAAGCTATCCAAACCTATAAACAGGTCACACAATCTCAGGCTGAAGGTCATTCCTTGGTTTATATCTTGACGTGAAGTGATGAGGAGTGAGTAGACAGTAGACAGTACATGCACGACCTCTGCATAGGTTTTAGAATCTTTAATTTTGAATAAATACACAAATAAATTGCTATCCAAACCTTAAACACGTCACACAATTTTAGGCTGAAGGTCGTTAGTTGGTTAAAATCTTGATGTGAAGTGATGAGGAGTGAGTAGACAGTAGACACTTCATGCATGACCTCTGCATAGGTTTGAACCGCATAAATTTGTTTTAAATACACAGATTAAAAACTCTCCAAACCAATAAACAGGTCACACAATCTCGAGGCTAAAAGTCCTTCCTTGGTTTATATCTTGACGTGAAGTGATAAGGAGTGAGTAGACAGTAGACACTACATGCATGATCTCTGCATAGGTTTGGACCACAGAAATATGTTTTAAAATACACAAATTAATAGCTCTCCAAACCTATAAAAAGATCACACATTTTAAGGCTAAAGGTAATTCCTTGGTTTATATCTTGACGTAAAGTGATGAGGAGTAAGAAGACAGTTGACAGTAAATGCATGGTCTCTGTATAGGTTTGGATGACAGTTATTTTTTTGTATGTGTTTTTGTATATTATTTTGTTTTTTGTGGTCACAGAATCTCAGGAAGAAGGTCATTTCTTCGTTAATATCTTGAAGTGAAGTGATGAGGAGAGAGTAGACAGTAGACAGTATATGCACGACCTCCTTATAGATTTAGATACCACTTATTTTTATAATTACAAATAAAACGCTATCCAAACCTATAAACAGGTCACACAATCTCAGGCTGAAGGTCATTCCTTGGTTTATATCTTGATGTGAAGTGATGAGGAGTGAGTAGACAGTAGACAGTACATGCACGACCTCTGTATAGGTTTGAACCACTTATTGTTACAAATTAAACGTTAGCGAAACTTATAAAATGGTCACACAATCTCTGTATTAAGGTTATTTCTTGGTAAATATTTTGACAAGAAGTGATGGTGAGTGAGCAGACAGAAGACAGTACATGCACGACCCCTGTATAGTTTTGTACGGACTTAATTATTATAACAAACACTAATTAAAAGCTATCGAAACCTATAAACATGTCACACAATCTCAGGCTGAAGGTCTTTCCTTGGTTTATATATTGATGTGAAGTGATGAGGAGAGAGAAAACAGTAGACAGTACATGCACGACCTCTGTTTAGATTTGGACCGCAGTAATTTTCATATAAAGCTCAAATTAAAATCTGTCCAAACCTATAAACAGGTCACACAATCTCAGGCTGAAGGTCATTCCTTGGTTTATATCTTGACGTGAAGTGATAAGGAGTGAGTAGACAGTAGACAGAACATGCACGACTTCTGTTTGATAAACGGATTTAATTAAACGAGGGAGCGGAGCGACTGAGTGTCTCCATTCAACTTTAACGGCCCTCATTCTGTGATTCTGTCTGTCTGTCTGTACTTCGAAAATCAGTCGAACCGCTGAACAGATTGCGCTGAAATTTGAAACCGACATCCGGTACGAGTTTACTGAGAACTGTTAACAAAATCAGCTCGATCCATTGCGATTTAAGCCTACAATAAATAAAAATGTGATTTTTTTAAATATCGATAGCATTTTGTTTAGTAGAAGCTAGCGGGACGAGATCTACCTGGCTGGCATGGCCAAGTGGTAAACATTTAGCTTACCGCACGAAGGGTTGGGGTTTGATGCCCGTTAATTAGAACTTTTTTTTTTATTTTCACACCTACATATTATTTTTGAAATGTGTTAAATGTGAAATAAAAATTAGGTGATTTTGTTTTATTTTGAAAATTTGATAATGGTTCACGCTTATAAGTTTCGAACACGATTCGCATTTTGAATGTTCAATTTAAATAACTAGGGAAACGCCAAAGTCGTTGTTAAACGAGTGAGTGAGCCATGTGTTGAGTACCCGGGAAAATCCCATTTCCTCCCATACACCCAAGGCTGGATCTAGCCCAGTATGGGGAATGATACCGGGTACTATACACATAACTCACTCACTCGTTTAACAACGACTTTGGCGTTTCCCTAGTTCTACATTTACCATCTTACAGCGTTTTGAACTATTTTTAAACGAGGGAGCGGAGCGACTGAGTGTCTCCATTCAACTCAAACGGCTCTTATTCTGTGATTCTGTCTGTCTGTACGTCGAAAATCAGCCGAACCGCTGAACAGATTGCGCTGAAATTTTAAACAGACATCTGGTACAAGTTTACTGAGAACTGTTAACAAAATCAGCTAGATCCATTGCGATTTAAGCCTACAATAAATAAAAATGTGATTTTTTAAAATATCGATAGCATTTGTTTAGTAGCAGCTAGCGGGACGAGATCTACCTGGCTGAGACATGGCACAGTGGTAAGCATTAAGCCTACTGCACGGAGGGTAGGGGTTCGATACCCGTCAGTTCGAACTTTTTTATATTTTTTCACCCACATATTATTTTTGAGGGGTGTTAAATGGGAAATAAAAATTAGGTGATTTTGTTTTATCTTGGAAATTTGTTAATGTTTCACGCTAATACGTTTTGAATATACAATTTAAATAATTATTGTTGAAGGCAGAGTGAGTTCCTGTAAGGTGACCAGACGGTCCGGTTTTAGAAGTCAAAACACTTGGCTAACTCACTCGTTTAACAACGACTTTGGCGTTTCCCTAGTTTATGTATAAAACACAAATTTAAAGCTTTCCAAACCCCTGTAAATGTCACACAATCTCAGGCAATTCCATAGTTTATATCTTGATTAAACGAGGGAGCGGAGCGACCGAGTGTCTCTATTCAACACAAACGGCTCTCATTCTTTGATTCTGTCTGTCTGTCTGTCTGTCTGTCTGTCTGTCTGTCTGTCTGTCTGTCTGTCTGTCCGTCTGTCTATCTGTCTGTACGTCAAAAATCAGCCCAACCGCTGAACAGATATCGCTGATATTTTAAACAGACATCTGGTACGAGTTTACTGAGAACTGTTAACAAAATCAGCTAGATTCATTGCGATTTAAGCCTTCAATAAATAAAAATGTGATTTTTTAAATCATCGATAGCATTTGTTTAGTAGCAGCTAGCGGGACGAAATCTGCGTGGCTGACATGGCATAGTGGTAAGCAGTAAGCCTACCGCACGGAGGGTCGGGGTTCGATGCCCGTTGGTTAGAACTTTTTTTATGTTTTAGACCCACATATTATTTTTGAGGGGTGTTAAATTGGAAATAAAAATTAGGTGATTTTGTTTTATATTGGAAATTTGTAAATGTTTCACGCTAATACGTTTTGAACACGATTCGCATTTTAAATTTTCAATTTAAATAACTAGGGAAACGCCAAAGTCGTTGTTAAACGAGTGAGTGAGCCATGTGTTGAGTACTCGGTACCATTCCCCATACTGGGCTCGATCCAGCCTTAGGTATAGGGGAGGAAAGGGGATGTTTTCCCCGGGGACTCAACAATTGGCTCACTCACTCGTTTGACAACGACTTTAGCGTTTCCCTAGTGTAAAGTGATGAGGGGTTAGTAGACAGAAGACAGTTAATGCACGAACTCTGTAAAGGGGTTGAACCTCGAATTTTTTTAAACACAAAATTTTAAAGGATCAAGCTCCTATAAAGGTACATATATTTAGGCAAAGGGCCCTTTCTTGGGTTTTTATCTTGACGTGAAGTGATGAGGAGCGAGTAGACGGTAGACAGTGCTTGCATGACCTCTGTATAGGTTTTAACCTCAGTATCTTTATATAAGACACAAGTTAAAAGCGATCCAAACTCCTATAAAGTTCACACAATCTCAGGCTAAAGGTTATTTCTTGGTTTTTATCTTGACGTGAAGTGATGAGGAGCGAGTAGACGGTAGACAGTGCATGCATGACTCTGTATGGTTTGGGTTACATTATTTTTTTAAAAAAAACAATAAAAAGCTATCCAAAACCCATAAAAAGTTCACACACTTCAGGGTGAAGGGGGTTCCTTGGTTTATATCTTGCGTGAAGTGATGGGAGTGAGTAGCGGTAGACAATACATGCACGACCTCTGTATAGGTTTGAACCTAGTTTGTTTTTATTAAAAACACAAAATTAAAGCATCCTAACCGTAAGCAGGTCACACATCTCAGGCTGAAGGGGTTTTTGGTTCAATTTGACGTGAAGTGATGAGGATGAGTAGACAGTAGACAATACATGCACGACCTCTGTTTTTGGTTTGAACCTCAGTAGTTTGTTTAAAAAACACCCAAAAAATTTAAATGCATCCCAACCGTAAGAGGTCACACACCTCGGTGAAGGGGTTCCTTGGTTCATATTTGACGTGAAGTGTGAGGAGTTTAGTAGACAGTGACAATACATGCACGACCCCGTATAGGGTTTTAACCCCAATTTTTTGATTAAAAACACAAATTAAATGCTTCCTAACCTGTAAGAGGTCACACACTTCAGGGGTGAAAGGGTGCCCTTTGGTTCATATTTGATTGAAGTGAGAGGGGGAGAGGGCGTAGACAAAAATGCACGACCTCGTAAGGTTTTTAACCCAGAGTTTGAAAAAACAAAATTAAATGCTATCCTAACCGTAAGCAGGTCACACACTCTCAGGCTGAAGGGTGTTTCCCTTGGTTATATCTTTACGGAAGTGTGAGAGTGAGTAGACAGAAAATACATCACGACCTTGTATAGGTTTTAACCTCAGTAGTTTTGATTTAAAAACACAAATTAAAGCTATCCTAACCGTAAGCAGGTCACACCCCCTCTAGGCTGAAGGGGTCCCTTTGGTTTTATCTTGATGTGAAGTGATGAACAGTGAGTAGCCCGTAGACAAACATGCACGACCTCTGATAGGTTTAACCTCAGTAGTTTTGATTAAAAAAAACAAATTTAAAAGCTATCCTAACCCGTAAGCAGGTCACACACTCTCAGGCTGAAGGGTGTTCCTTTGGTTTATATTTGACGGAAAGGGTGAGGGGGTAGACAGTAGACAATACATGCACGACCTCTGTTAGGTTTGAACCCCAGTAGTTTTTATTAAAAACACAAATAAATGCATCCAACCTTAAGAGGTCACCACTCTCAGGTGAAGGGTTTTTTTCCCTTTGGGCATATCTTGACGTGAAAAGATGAGGAGTGAGTAGACGGAGACAGTGCATGCATGACCTTGTATAGGTTTGGATTTCTATTATTTTTTTTTAAAAAAACAATAAATGCATCCAAACCTATAAAAAAATTCACACAATCTCAGGTGAAGACCGTCCTTTGGTTTTTATCTTGAGGTAGTAATGAGGAGTGAGTAGAGAGTAGACAGTACATGCACGACCTCTGTATAGGTTTGAACCCTTTAGTAGTTTGATTAAAAACACCAAAAATTTAAAAGCTATCCTAACCTGTAAGCAGGTCACACATCTCAGGCTGAAGGGTGCCCTTGGTTTATATCTTTATGTGAAGTAATGAGGAGTGAGTAGACAGTAGAAAAACAGCACGACCCTCTGTATAGGTTTGAACCTCAGTAGTTTTGATTTTAAAAAAAAAATTTTAAAAGATTTCCCAAACCGTAAGCAGGTCAAACTCTCAGGCTGAAGGTGTCCCTTGGTTTAACTTTATTTGAAGTGAGAGGAGTGAGAGACGTAGACAATACATGCAACCCAAGTATAGGGTTTTAATCAGTAGTTTTTATTAAAAACACAAATTAAAGCATCCTAACCGTAAGCAGGTCACACACTCTCAGGCTGAAGGGTGTTCCTTGGTTCATACTTTACTGAAATGATGAGGAGTAAGAGACAGTAGACAAAACATGCACGACCCCTGTATAGGTTGAACCCCAGTAGTTTTGATTTTAAAAAAAAAATTAAATGCACCCAACCTTAAAAGGTCACACACTCTCAGGCTGAAGGGGTTCCTTGTTCATATTTTTGCGTGAAATGAGAGGAGTGAGTAGACAGTAGGATATCTGCACGCCTCTGAATAGGTTTTTAACCTCAGTAGTTTTTATTAAAAAAAACAAATTAAAAGCTATCCCAACCGTAAGCAGGCAAACACTCTCAGGGGAAGGGTGTCCCTTGGTCATATTTTACGTGAAGTGATGAGGAGTAGTAGACAGTAGACAATACATGCACGACCTCTGTTAGGGTTTTTAAACCCAGTAGTTTTTATTTTAAAAACACAAAATTTAAATGCTATCCAACCCGAAGCAGGCAACACTCTCAGGCTGAAGGGTGTTCCTTTTGGGTTTATATCTTTACGTGAATGATGAGGAGTGAGAGACAGTAGACAATACATGCACGACCTCGTAAGGGTTTGAACCCCAGTAGTTTTGATTAAAAAAAAACAAATTAAAGCATTTCCCAACTGTAAGCAGGTCACACACTCTCAGGTGGAGGGGTCCCTTGGTTTATATCTTGATGTGAAGGATGAGGGAAGGGTAGACATAGACAAAATGCACGCCTCTGTTTTAGGTTGAACCCAGTAGTTTTTATTTAAAAAAACAAATTAAATGCTTTTCCCAACCCGTAAGAGGCACACACTCAGGGTGAAGGGGGTTCCTTGGTTCAATCTTTACGTGAAGTGATGAGGATGAGAGACGAGCAATACAGCAGACCCGTATAGTTTGAATCTCAGTAGTTTTGATTTTAAAAAACAAATTTTAAATGCTTTTCCCAACCCGTAAGCAGGTCACACACTCTCAGGCGAAGGGTGTTTCCCTTTGGTTTATATCTTTACGTGAAATGATAGGATTTATGACGGTAGACAGTGCTGCATGACCTCTGATAGGTTTTATTACTATTTTTTTAAAATAAACAATAAAAAGCTATCCAAACCTATAAAAAGTTCACACAATCTCAGGCTGAAGATCCGTCCTTGGTTTATATCTTGACGTGTAGTGATGAGGAGTGAGTAGACAGTATACAGTACATGCACGACCTCTGTATACGTTTGAACCTCAGTAATTTTGATTAAATACACAAATTAAATGCTATCCTAACCTATAAACAGGTCACACAATCTCAGGCTGAAGGTTATTCCTTGGTTCATATCTTGACGTGAAGTGATGATTTGTGAGTAGACAGTAGACAGTACATGCACGACCTCTGTATACGTTTGGACCTCTTTAATTTTTATTAAACACAGAAATTAAAAGCTATCCAAACCTATAAACAGGTCACACAATTTTAGGCTGAAGGTCATTCCTTGGTTTATATCTTGACGTGAAGTGATGAGGAGTAAGTAGACAGTAGACAGTACATGCACGACTTCTGTATAGGTTTGAACCACTAATTATGATTATTACAAATTAAACGTTAGCGAAACCTATAAAATGATCACACAATCTCAGTATTAAGGTCATTTCTTGGTTAATATTTTGACAAGAAGTGATAGTGAGTGAGCAGACTGTAGACAGTACATGCACTACCCCTGTATAGGTTTGTACGGACTTAATTATTATAACAAACACAAATTATAAAAGTTGTCCAAACCTATAAACAGGTCACACAATCTCAGGCTGAAGGTCATTCCTTGGTTTATATCTTGACGTGAAGTGATAAAGAGTGAGTAGACAGTAGACAGTAGACAGTACATGTACGACCTCTGTATAGGTTTGGACCTCTTTAATTTTGATTAAATACAGAAATTAAAAGCTTTTCAAACCTATAAACAGGTCACACAATCTCAGGCTGAAGCTCATTCCTTGGTTTATATCTTTACGTGAAGTGATAAAGAGTGAGTAGACAGTAGACAGTAGACAGTACAGGCATGACCTCTGTATAGGTTTGGATGTCTTTAATTTTGATTAAACACAGAAATTAAAAGCTAAGTACTAGCTAAGTTCATAAGAACCCAACATGGCAACAAGCCATAGACTGGACATTGAACAAAATGTCAAGTGTATGGCCTGGAACGCCAATTCTATACTGGGAAAAAAGGACGAATTTGCTGAATTTCTGAGGGAGCATGACATCCAGGTAGCACTCCTTAGTGAAACCTTTTTAAAAGCTAACAGTAATTTTAAAATACAAAATTATAAAATATATCGTAATGACAGAGATGGCCAAGGTGGTGGAACGGCCATCTTAGTTAAGAATAACATAGTGCATCATTGTAATGATGTCCCGGCTCTAGAGTCCCTGGAAGCCACCATAGTAATGCTACAATTAAGAAACGAGTTAATTAAGCTTGTATCAGTATATAAATCCCCCCGCAAAGTTCTAGTCACAGCTGACCTTGACAAACTTTGCGGTGCAACGCAAACAACCATAATTGCAGGTGATTTTAGTTGTAAACACCGTGCCTGGAATTCCAGAATGTCTAACAAAAATGGTAAATCCCTATTTGAATATTGTTTAAAGAGAGGCATCCATCCCCTTGGGCCGGATACTCCCACCCACTATCCTGACTCTGGTGCCCGCCCTGATGTACTGGACATAGTCTTAGGAGCCAATCTTACTTATTCAATTGATATTGCAGCCTTGCAGGAATTAAATTCCGACCATAATCCTATAGTATTTAACGATGGTAATAATCCTATGACTGAAACAATATCTCCTAAGACTAATACCAGACACACGGACTGGTCTTTATATACTTCCTACGTGAATGATCACGTCACTACCTCTAATCCACCCATGAACTCAATGGAGGATAAAGATAATTGTATAATTAATCTAACTAAGATCATGACCACATCCCTTATGGAAAGTACACCACCACCGCCCAAAAAAGGTGAATCCAGGTTTAAATTACCCACTAGGATAATTAAGGCCATACAAAATAAAAACAAAATCCGAAGGGTGTGGCAGAAACTGCGAACTCCCAATTTGAAAACACTACTCAACACATTACAGACCGACATTAAGTCAATGATTGCGGAATATCGCAACGACCAATGGGCCGCCAGGCTCACTGAGCTAAATGTGCAAGATAATTCTATCTGGCACATGACAAAAAGCCTCTTAAGAATAAGACAAACTAACCCGCCCCTTCACGGTCTGAATGGGATGGCATACAGCTCTGTAGATAAAGCTAATGCAATGGCCGACACGCTGGAGCAAACGTTCCAGCCTAACGACGATCCCAGTAACATTGACCAAATTGATATGGTGGAATATGCTGTATTTAATATAATCAATAACATTGAACCAGGCGAGGAGAATGCCATCAAAGCATGCTCCCCGGCTGAGGTAAAAGGCATTATAGCCACTTTAAAAAAATAAAAAAGCCCCAGGGGTGGATGGGATCCCCAATACAGCATTTAAGCACCTTCCGAAGAGGGCATTAGTATTAGTCACTAACATTTTTAACGCAATGTAACGTACTGGTTATTTCACCGATGAAATGAAAAAATCAAAGATTATATTGTTCAACAAACCTGGGAAAGACCCTACATTTCCACAAAACTATCTTCCAATAAGTCTTCTTACAGGCCTATCTAAAATCTTTGAAGGGGTAATTCTAGCCAGAGTTAACAAACATCTCAGGGACAAAAAAGTTTTAATCAATGAACAATTTGGATTTAGGGGAAGACACTCTACAACTCACCAGTTAGTAAGGGTAGTGGAGCACATTTCAGAAGGAAACAAGAAATCAGCCCTGGCTCAACATGCTAAAGCTTACTCGCATGTGATAGATTTTGACAAAACAAAAACTATTTGTCCTGTACAACAGCTCAAGCCACGTATTATCCGTGAATCTGTGGAAATTGAGAAACGGCCGAATAACATGAACAAAAGAGATGATAGCCAGAGCCTCCCTCTTGCTTGGAAACCTGCACTCATGCCTCGAAATGTAGTCCGTAGACCTATTCAGCCAAATCCCTCAGAGGTGGTGCAAATTTCAGATTCCATAATTCTAAGCACGAATAACATTTCAAAAGACAACCAATCAGGCCCTATGACAAGAAGCCGGACTAAAAAGGTTTCACTACAGTAAGCTGTGCTATTTTGTTTCTCAATTGCCACCATCCGTATATATTTTTTCGATATGAAATCGCCGCCCCGCACCTATTTTCTATATAACCTCGCCGCCCCGCCCCTTCAGCCGAGGCTATATAAGGCGGGCGCTGCGTGCTTGCCAACCACTGTGACTCAACCTCCGTAGAGTCACAGTCAACCTTGAAAATGTCTGACGTAGTACAGACGAAACGTCGGTGGACGCCCAGGTTCTGCCCTGGTTCCCTCTTATTTTCGAAGCGGTTTTACCAAGATCCTTGGTTTTATCATATATATATATATATATATATGTTTTGTCTTAAGCTTTCGTGATCCATGGTTAATGTTTTTAAGTATCTTTACGGTAAATAATCACGCACAGTATTATAGAAAATAACTTTTAATCCCAACGTTCAGAAAAACTATGTTTCTATTTTCAAGGGAAAAGTAAAACAAAAATTCAATAAAACAACAACAGCATTATAAAAATAAACAAATAGAAACAAAAAACACACTACCTTGCAAACATAGAAAATTACAAAGATCCAATTGCAGTGAACCTAAAATCAAATCACTTGGTTGCATTGTGAGTGTGACTTCTTGTGACCATTCTAGCAGGCCTATCGCTGTCTTGGTACCACAGGCGGCTCAGTCTCATACTTTTCAAGAGCTGCAGTATGACTTCTAGTCATTCTGCTGGATTCCAAATTTCTAGACAAGATGGTTGGGTCCGTCCGGACCGTCCCACATTCGTCTAGAACTGCAGGCACTCTATCAGCCGCTATACCGCTTTCTTTGACTAACCTTTTAATCAAAGCAGGCTTCCACGATTGAGCCAAACGCTTGCCATCGTCTCGTTTGTTAAGATTGAGTGGGCGCTTCTCAATTTTCACTGTCTCTCTGACGATTCGACTAGATAGATGTTAAAAGTTATTTTCTATAATACTGTGCGTGATTATTTACCGTAAAGATACTTAAAACATATATTATATATATATATATATATTAGTACTTTAGACAGAAATTAAAAAAGTGACTACACCGGTGTAGTCACACACAACATATCAGCGCCATAGTCGCCTACTATAAAGCCAAGTTTAAACATCATAATATATTTATATAAGTTTTTTACCCTTCCCTTGAAAATGGAAACCTAGTTTTCTGAAACGTCGGGATTAAAAGCTATTTTCTATAATACTGTGCGTGATTATTTACCGTAAAGATACTTAAAACATATATATATATATATATATATAAAGTAGAACTTAGCTAGCTAGCTAGCTACCTAATTCTCCGCGGAGCTATATTGAGCCCTACATAGAAAACAGTAAATCTTAGAACAATGAAACTTGAACCATACTTAGATTACCCTTAGACGCAGTGCTTTTTGCTTTCAAAACCAAAATCGGGATACAGAGACCGGAGAAAATCAAAATTTGGACGATAATTAAAACACGTAATTACTAAGGCGTGGTAATTTGTACAATCTTGGAATGTAACATGCTCTTAACCATTATAAATATCTAGCGCCCAAAACACAAGGGGCTAATTTTGGGGAGGACCATGGGTCCAAAAATGACAAAAAACCTATCTGAACTTAAAAAATGAATCATGCAAAGAAAATGCTACAACTGAGAAGTTTGAATCGTGGAATACACTTTGATATCTCTCATTCTTTATCACGTTTTAATATGGAAAGCAAAATTGGGTAACGGGTACCGAAGAAAATCTAAATTATCAAAAGCAAGGTAATTCCGTACTCTTATGAATAAGACGCTATATAGAGAAAACGGTTCATCTTAGAACTTTGAAACTTGAGCAACACTTAGATGTCCCTCATGCGCAATCACTTTAGCTTTCAAAACCAAAACCGGGCAATAGGGACCGGGGAAAATCAAAATGAAAATCAAAACGCGTAATTACTCAGGCGTAGTAATTTGTGCAAGCTTGAATTTGAACATGCTCTTAACCATTATAATTAATATCTAGCGCTTAAAACACAAGGGGGAAAATTTGGGGTGACCGTGGGTTCAAAAATGTCAAAAAACAAATCTGAACTTAACAAATTTAATCGAAGTCCATCATTCACGCCTTGATAGGAAACAAACAACAAAAAGATGTATTCCCACAAATACAAAAATTTGTGCAAAAAAAACGGCAGCCAAGCTCTCCTTCAAAAGTTTTCGGCTGTGAATGCTGTGAGATATAGAAGTTGAGCCAAACTTTTCATTCTTTCCCCCTATAGTTTCGCTTTGAAAAGAAGTAAGATCATTTCGACTGTTGACGAGCGCCACACCAACGATTTTTGTGTTAAAAAAGTAAAATTTTTCAACTCGAAATCATTTAAAAAAACGACTTGGCCATTGAATTTGGTTCATGGCCAAGCAATTTATAATGTTTTCGAGTTAAAAAATTTTACTTTTTAACACAAAAATCGTTGGCTTGGCGCTCGTCAACAGGCGAAATGATCTTTCTTCTTTTCAAAGCGAAACTAGGGAGAAAGAATGAAAAGCTTGGCTCAACTTCTATATCTCACAGCATTCACTGCTGAAGACTTTTGAAGATGAGCTTGGCTGCCGTTTTTTTTTTACAAATTTTTGTATTACCCCTCTCCACCACTCCCAACCACTCTCCTAGAGTGGTGCTTATGACCTAACGGTTGACGCGTCCTTAATCCAAATAAACCAAATCCTACAAGAGTGTGTTCCGATTAATTTAATAACTAAGAAATAAACCCTTGCTCAAACCTGCGTTAGGTGATTACATTATAAATAATATTTAGTAGGTATGTCAGTTCAAAGGCAGCAGACTCGTTGCAGTACTGTGTTTATTTATTCAGTTCTCTTATGTGTCAACAAATCGCAAGTTACTAAATTAACCGTCTCGGTAGCTTAGGGGTATAGCACCCTACCGAAGACCGGGGCTTGATCCCCCGCCGAAATTTTTTGAAAAATATTTGGATTGATTTCCAAAAATCAACTAAATTAAACGATACCTAATTTTGATATTTCAAAATCTTCCAAAATTGATAAATTTGAAAATAAAAGTGCCAAAAAGTTGCTTTGAAAATACTTTCCATCATTGAGTCCCTATGCCGGGAACAGAAGGTTCTGTTGAAAGATCAAATTCGACCACATTATTAACTAAAGCTCAAAGAGGTCGATGTATTTGACTGTGTTTTTCTGCCGGATGTTCGGACCTTTCCGTCGTCGTCGGCCGAAGCTGAAGGAAGACAGTCATTGAAGTAAACACATGACCCTATCATCGGTTCTTGTCGTAAATTATTGTTTAAAACATAAAATAATAACAATCAGGATCCGAAAATAAGGTCACGCATCGCATGTTGAAGAAGTTCCCTTTGTTGAGAGGTTGGTGGTCCGCTATGGTTTTCTGTTACTCGCATTATAGAGGATTGAAAAACTTGTGCTTTCCAGATTACATAAAGGGAAATCAATATTTTTTGTTCTGTTTTCACCTTTCGAGAGAAAATTAATTAGGCTACTTATTTCTCGTAAATAGCATTGTTTCTTGCGAGTCCTCATAGTTTCATTAAAGTGTTAATTAATATCAACTAGGAAACGCTCAGTTGGACGCGTTGATAAGCGAGCACGTGCTATAGCTAGATCCACATTGCACATGTTTTTAAATTTTAAAATTTGCGACGTTTGCTGTCCACGGGGCCATGTTTCCAATATTATTTATTATTGGTATGGTATTTGGGTAAACCCGTGGGTAAACCTTTACTTTGTGGATAAAATCCACCGCCATCTGAGGACCTTGACATCATCTTGGGAAAACTATTTAAACTCTTTGGTTACAATTAATAATACACTGCTTCCTCGATAGTATTTTGATCACTTCTAGGTGGCAGTGCATAGTGCACCTCGTGTGACTTTGCGTTGCCATGGTAACGTTACTTTTGTTGAAATGTAATTTCCATCCACACTACTTATCGGATCAAAATAAAATTAACATATTCGTGACCGGACGGACATTCTTAATGATTTCGCCACCTCAAATTTTGTCGCCGTTTAGTTTAAAAAAAAAACGTTCGATTAACTTTAATGTAACTTTGTAACTTTTTGAACGATTTTGCCACAAAACTAATGGCATTCAATCCACATCAAAGCTTGCGGATGGTCCAAATTTCAACTCGATCCGAGCCTCCGTTCGAACGTTATCATGAAGCTCTAGGTTCGTGCGACGTTTCGTTGCCATGGTAACGTTACTTTTGTTAAAATGTAATTTCCATCCACACTACTTATCGGATCAAAATAAAATTAACATATTCGTGACCGGACGGACATTCTTAATGATTTCGCCACCTCAAATTTTGTCGCCGTTTAGTTTTAAAAAAAACTTTCGATTAACTTTAATGTAACTTTGTAACTTTTTGAACGATTTTGCCACAAAACTAATGGCATTCAATCCACATCAAAGCTTGCGGATGGTCCAAATTTCAACTCGATCCGAACCTCCGTTCGAACGTTATCATGAAGCTCTAGGTTCGTGCGACTTTTCGTTGCCATATTATGGTAACGTTACTTTTGTTAAAATGTAATTTCCATCTACACTACTTATCGGATCAAAATAAAATTAACATATTCGTGACTGGACGGCCATTCTAAATGATTTGGCCACCTCAGATTTTGTCGCCGTTTAGGCATTCAATCGAGAACGAAGCTTGCGGATGGTCCAAATTTCAACTCGATCCGAGCCTCCGTTCGAACGTTATGGCAAGACATACAAACCAAAAAAAAAAAACATTGACTATTTTTTCCGGCAGAGTCAAATGGAAACGCGCGCTTCGCTCGCTTAATACCTCTTCCTTATACTCGATAATGTGGTGGAATGTGTTCTTAAACTCTTTGCTGTATGGGTTTTCATTTTAAAACCATCTTTTAACACTTTTATTATCTAATTTAGTATTTTGGAAGGATTTAAAATCTAGAAATTAGCTATTATTTGTGGCAACGGGTATTTTTTTCACTTAAAATTAATGATTACAATTTGGTATTGTACCAAAATTAAAGTGAAATTTACCACTTACTATTATGGGTAAATCATAGGAAAGAAATTGCATTTTCGTAAAGGGCTTCCATGAATTAGGATTTTTGATGATTAATGCAAATTTCACCAATATATGCTAGTCAATAATAATTAATTTGTCTCAAAAATAGCTGATTTTGACGATTCAAAACCTTTTGGCATGCTAAAGAATAATAGGAAAAAATGAAAAATCAATACAGCAAAGAGTTGAAAGAATACATTTTACCACATTATCCATCGAACAGTTAATTATATTAATACACACTCAAAGCTGAAAGACATCGATGAAATGTCTGTTTCTCTGAGGGAAGATCGGACCGTTCCGTCGTTGTACGAAGCTGAACGAAGATTCATTGAAAGTAAACACGCGACCCTATCATATCGGTTCCTGTGATGAATATTGTTTCAAACCCAAAATAGTCACCACCAGGATCCGATAATAATGTCACGCAGTCGCATGTTGAAGAAGTTCCCTTGTTGAGAGCGGTTGCTAAGTTTGGTCCGCCGTTAGTTGGATGAGCGTAGCGAGCGAAGCGAAGATTCCATTCACTACACTGGAGAAAAAAATTCTTCTTTCTTCTTTTTTTTAATGTATTTTTGTCTGTTTGTTAACACGATTCCGGCTAAAACCGATACTCCGATTGCGATGAAATTTTATGGAGGCCTTCGAAATCTCTGAACTTAGAACACACACAATTAATTTATTCGTGTGAACTTTGAGCGTAATCTAAAAATTATTTCTAGTGAAAATCGCAATTTTTCGCTTTTTTCGGTTTAAAAAAATTCCTTTGAATTATAAAACCTACATGCTTTATCCGATTGTAATGATTTTTCCACAGAACCTTAATTTTATGAATTAATATATTTGGATGAGCGAAGCGAAGACTTCAATTTCACCGACCCCCCAAAAAATTTAGCTCGGGTGTTTTTTTTTTTGTTTTTTTTTTGTTTGTTTTTCCTGTCTGTTTGTTCGCTCTCTACCGGGCAAACGGCATATGCGATCTTGATGAAAATTTGACACGACCTTCGTTTTCCTCTGAACTTAGACTTGCTACATTTTTGGGTACAATCGAAGAAATATTCCTCATGAATATCGTACTTTTTACGATTTTTTTCGATTTTTAGTGCGATATTTTCGTGCCATTTGGGCCAATTCTGACCAAACGGGTGGGGCTACAACGTTCATATTTCACATGGACATTAAGGTAATGGTAATGTATTGCTTTCTAAAAGAAAAAGTTGAAAAAGTTAGCCAGAATCGAGAGAAATAAAGCTTTTAATATACGTTTTTTGACTTTTTGTGCGATATTTTCGTGCCATTTGGGCCAATTCTGACCAAACGGGTGGGGCTACAACGTTCATATTATACATGGACATTAAGGTTATGGTTATGTAGTAAGAAAAAGTGGAAAAATTTAGCCAGAATCCATAGAAATAAAGCTTTTAATACAAGTTTTTTACGGTAAATAAAACCAATTGACAAGAAACAAAAGAAACTTGACAACATTCACCTACAATGCGTAGGCAGCAAAACAAAGCACTTGCAAAAGTAAAGATATCCCACGCAAACTAAAAACCTTTAAAAAGCTCATCCATCAACGCGGCGGGACTTTAGCGTTTTCCTAGTAATGTTAAATTTGAGCGCAATCAAAAAATTATTTCTCATGAAAATCGCAATTTCACGTTTTTTTCGTTTAAAAAAATACGCTCATCCAACAACGCGCCTGAAAAAGCGTTTGCGAAGCTTCCTAGAGTAAAATATCTAGACTTTTAGTGTAATGAAAAGTGGTGGAGCGAAGAGTTGATAGACAATATGGGCGAAGCGTCATCTTAGACCGGAAGGCTAGAGTCTGGTGGGATCCAGCCTCCCCCTGCTAACTTGATTGCTGGAAATAGGGTCAGATATTAATTAATGCACTTAAAGATGTTTCATGAGACATTAAGTTCAGGAAGTTAATAATTGTTTATAAACTTCGTACGTAAGTTTCCAGACAGAAGATGTAAAGCAAGGATCGGTCTGACCATAATGTGTATCATGCACTTATCATGTTGGTTGTTGGGGTATAGTTGGAAACTCGAGACCGCTCTAAACTTGGACGAGCGTAGCTAGTGAAAACTCAATTTGAGTACACAGGATGAAAAAGCTAATATCATTGATTTGATGGTATGTTTTTTCGCACGATTCCGGCCAAACTGCTACTCTGATCTTGATGACATTTTCTGAACAATTCTTAATTTCTAGAGCCTGAATTATACGGGTCAATGTTTTATTATTGATTTCTTAAACTCAAGGACAAAATATGATCAATGTTATGTAGGTATTGCTGTATTTTATTATTTTTGCAGATATTTATTGTATTTTGTCCTTGAATTTAATAAATTTCGAACGAAATATTGAACAGTCTAATTTAGGCTTTTGACTTGTCACTGTTTTGAACGCAGCCAAAGAATTATTTTTATAAAATATCACTTTTCGATCTTTTCGATTGTACCGAACATGTGTTGCTTTCTACCACTACCAGCTAGATAATAATGTAAGTTTCACGTGAGATGACTTCAAAATCTGTAACCGACAGTGTTGGCTCGAGCGTCAAGCGCGCTACTCTATTCGGGATGTCCGGGTTCAAATCCCGTCGAGACCGACAATCCTGACTGAAGGTTTGTTCCGAGGTTCGCCTCAGCGTTTATGCGAATGCAAGGAATTGAATCCTCTCAAACAGCCTTCAGATATTTCTTCACATTGTCCTATCCGCAACATACCTAGTTAGACACGTGAAGACGGTCATGAATTGTACCTTGGGCAGGATTCCCACGAACAATGATTTTTATTAAAAACCTCTAACTAACCTAGCTTTTTTAGGAGAATCGATACAATCGGTATTTTACGTATGAGATTCAAAAGGGTTAACAATTAAGCCAATGTAAACACATTTTCAATGCATTTTATTGTTAGTTGGTTATCTATGGTTATCAACGCAAATTGTAACAACTTTCATAAACATAGTTATGTGCCAACAATAGCAAAATGAAATTAAATTGAAATTCATTATACAAACTCACACCAGAAGGTCTATTTACTAAAAGTGACAGCGACCGAAAACGACAACTTTAGTGAGACTAACGAGTGGGAACTGCCACCTCGAATTTTCATCATACCGAATTAAATAGTAACTAGGAAGCTTCGCAAACGCTTTTTTTAGTCGCGTTGATGGATGAACTTTTTTTAAGTTTTTAGTTTGCGTGGGATATCTTTACTTTTGCAAGTGCTTTGCTTTGCTGCCTACGCATTGTGCATTGTGTTGTCAGTTTTCTATTGTTACTTGTCAATTGTTATTAATATTTACCCTAAAAACTTATATTAAAAGCTTTATTTCTATGGATTCTGGCTAACTTTTCATTTTTTTTCTTCAAAAGGTACTACATCACCATAAACCATACACCATATATATGGACATTAAGTCCATGTATAATATGAACGTTGAAGCCCCACCCGTTTGGTCAGAATTGGCCCAAATGTCACGAAAATATCGCACAAAAAATCAAAAAAATCGTAAAAGTACAATATTCATTGAGAAATATTTTCTTCGATTGTCCCCAAAAAACAATACACTTCTAAGTTCAAGATTTCGAAGGTCCAATCAAATTTCATCAAGATCGGATATGCCGTTTTCCCGGTAGAGAGCCAACAAACACACACAAAAAATAACACCCGAGCTAAATTTTTTGGGGGTCAGTGAAATTGAAGTCTTCGCTTCGCTCATCCAATCACATAGGCTAATATTGTTTCATTCGATAAGTCGATATTTTAAAACTACGTATGTTGTGTGACCATTACAGTGCTGTGCTATTTAAGCTCCATGGTGTGACCAAACGAGACTCAAATTTAAAAAACAAGCCGTGTCAGTTGATTGGTATCACTTTTATTAGTATGCAGCAACAAAATAATTTTGGGCGATGGAAAAATGTAGCCGTGGTTCGGAATATACGAACGTACATTTCGACTCGAATAGAGCGTTTATTTGTTTTATATATTTATTATACGTCTATCCTATTCAGTAAAATAACTGATTTACAATGGATAACAACTAAATAAATCTAATTACATTAAGGCTATTCAACCACGTTTTTCTTTTTTCCCAAATATGCTACCAAGTCAAATATAGTGAATGGCTATGAAACAGCTGGCTCTCTTAGAAAACAAAACTGATTTTCAATTTTTTCTGATAGGGCACACGGCAAATATCGCCTCTTCAAAATAATTTCAAACTTCAATTCGCCCAAGCCCACCATTCAACGTAAGTAGTTGTGTTTTTGTGACATTATTTTCAACTGGTTTTCTAGAGGCTGACAAAGAGATTTTTTTACATTGTATTACCTGCGAATTGTTTCGTTTGGCGGTATTGTGTACCGATTTGTACCGCCAAACAAAAAAAATCGTAGGAAAAACAATTGTTAACAAAAATCTTTTTTTCTCTCAGTCAGCCTCTAGAAAAGCAGTTGAAAATTAATGTTAGAAAAACACAACTACCTACGTTGTGTATGTGTGTATGTGTGTGCGTTGTGTTGTTGTATGGTGTGCTTGGGCGAATTGAAGTTTGAAATTATTTTAAAGAGGCGATGTTTGCCGTGTGCCCGATCAGAAAATTAAAAAAAATGGTTTTGATTTTCTAAAAGAGACAGGTTTCAAAGTCATTCACACTTTTTTGATTTGGTAGCATTATTATTTTTAGAAAATAGAAAAACGCGGTCGAATAGCCTTAATGCAAACACAATAATGAGGCAATAAGTTAATTTTGAAACAGTAATATAACATCAATAATATTAATTTATTTGTGTGACAAAGTGACAACTGCGTTCTCAATTGGAGGTGTGTGAGATAACAATAAAGCTTACGTTGCCCAAATCTCATTGGTCATTGAACAACTTAATTTTCTAGACCGGATACACGACCAAGAAAATAAATAACAGTGTCGCCACCGTTTATGTGTGCCACTTTGATGTGTTCTAATTGTAAGATTGCCAATTTAAAGATAATGCTAAAAACTTTTTCAAGCTAAATATATCAATTTATCAAAACGAATTTAAAATTAATAAATAAAATTATAAATAAACTCAATACTTTAAATTCCAAACTTCGTAAATCAACAATAAATGATTCAGTATGATATGAAAAAAAAAGATTTATTTGTTGTTTTTATATATATATATATATATATGTGTGTGTATTTATGTAAGGAGTTCAGATTGTTGAACATATCTGCAACGTTGCGCGACACGACTTGACCGTCAGTCGGCAATATGCATGTTTTCAACTAAGTTGGGCACTAATGTAGATCGTCTAAATAGGGCTTAAAGCGGGGTATTCACCTGTAAAACTCAAATAATAAACTTGATTTAGGCTACATAGTTATGAATTAAGGAACCGAAAAATACCAAACTTTGTCATTTTTTTCACAAAAATCTCCCATAAGAAATAATATTAAATAAATAAATAAAATAAATTTGTATGTCGAGTCTATACCACTCAGTCATTTAACTGATTTTAAATTTGTCATTTTTTTTCAGTGGTGAGATGATCTTTATGTAAGAGGGTATGCTGAGGCTAGAACGGAGGCGAGTTTAAGCGCTCAGCTTTCTGGATTTTTCGGGTAAACGGTTTATAACACCATTATCAAATTTCACACTAACGTTTATAAAGAATAAATGTATGTTATCCATTATGCGTATTCCTAAATTAATAAATTGATTTTGAATTAACATTTAATAAAATCACCAAAGTTTACTCAATTTTGGTCAAATTTGGGAATTTATTCCAAGTGTACAGATTTTTTTAACTCAAATTTGCATAATGGATATCAACGTTTAAATCAACGTGAACGCGCAGGTTAATGTGGTTTTATCGTAAGATAAACGGTTTGGTGGGAATTTCCAGAATTGTAATCCATGTTTGGATTTCACATTTTTTCACGTTTTGGACTTATGTCTCGCAATGGATCTTTAAGGCTTATTTTGTGCAACCAATTATGGATATCAATATAAAAGTACTTAACTAACATCCATTCAAAATTTGGTAATGATATTACCAACTGTTCAGCAGAAATCATCAACACCTGTTTGCGCGCATTTGAGTTGGGCCAAGCTCAGCGTACCCTCTTAGCATACTCGACTGCCTTTTCTGTAAATCCCCTACTTTTTTTTTTGTAATTTAGTAAAGTGGTTCGGTCAAAATATACTGATTGCCAAGAAGGGGTGTAATTTCGTAACGCATTATTTCTGCTTGTTTGAGTGTCTCAGTTTTAACTTTTAAATCACAATTTTCTGAAGTCTCATTTTAGATTGGTTCTATGCTCGGTTCTATGCTCTAGTATCTACGTGCAACCAAGAAATAATCAGGTTGAAGACGATTAATGAAATTCACGAAAACGCACATTTTCGCAAATTTCAGGATCAAAAGGCTTAAAAAATTAGTGTTTAATCACAGGTACAAAATATAATTTTAGAGAACAGTCATTTTAGTGTACTATTATGCTATAGAGATAGATTATGTGATAAAAAGTATTTTTGAGGGTAATAAGTAAGATAGTAAATCAATGGTATTACCTTGTATTGCAAGGGCGCTGGGGAATCACCTGTTGAAGCCGGTCGAGTGAGCTACTTGAAGTGACGAGCTTAGAGACGAACCAGCCAGGTCTACCCTCTCTCGGACCTGCTCAGTACAACCCTTTGCTTAGGGGGAGGGGGAGAAACAACTGTGTAGGCGTCACCCACTGATCTATATATACTCACGTGGATTGCGTACGCTATACTGTAACCTTGAAGCCACCTTGGGGGCCGCCATCTTGGATGTCCAATGTTATTCCTTATGGAGCGGCCATGTTGGAGGTCAATTCTTGACATATTTACGGCAAACATGCCTCTGTGCGTTGCGTTGAAGTGCACAAAACGATTTGTCAATGCGGAAAACCTAACCGAAACCCTAATCGTGTGGTTTAATTAGTTCTACAGTAAGAAAACCCGCTAAATTAGTCCGACTTCACTACTCAATATCAGGCAGGTAAGCATCCTCTATCCACCCACGTAAGTATATAGAGATCAGTGGCGTCACTTTGAGTGAGCGTAGATATGTGTACCCATCTTTATCTTTATTTGTTGTACTTATTAAATCTTTACCACAAAAATACAGCATTTCTGCCACTTTACATTGAGGTATCTAATACAGATTTACAAACTTAAATCATAATAAATAACAGTACTACATACAAATTTCAGTAAACAGATAGGTTATTAAATTAACAACAACAATAATTAAGCATATAAAACAATAGTAATTATTATAATGATGCTGTAGAATGATTTAATGATTTATGTGATGGTGAATTGATGATTTACAAAGTAATGGTACGCATTTAAAATAACAAAACACAAAATAAAACAATAGCATTAACTTAACCCTTATCATTCGAGAATTTCGATGTAGTTTTTATAGTAAATTGTTCCACCACCTTTTAAATATGAAAAAAAAAACTTTACCTGAAAGGGTTAATTCACTTTTAAACTTAAGTTATTCGGCTTCGTACATCTGTCCACAATACATAGAAAACGTATTGAGTGAATTTTCAAACGTGATATCATCCCAAATATATATATATTTCTTTGCAACGTCAAGCTTTGCAGTGATTCTTTGAGTTGTTTTAATTCGCCATATGTGCAGTGATTTCTATTGTTTATATGTTGTTGTATTTTGTTTTCCCAGTTTTGTTCTGTATTTATCAATGTAATGTAGTTTTCGTTTTTTATATATTAAGTTGTATTGGCCCTGAAGAAGATTAGTGAAATTTCATCGAAACGTTGGCCTAATGTAAATTAACGTGGCATTATAACCGAAAAACCTAGTTCATTAATTCATATCGGCCACGAAAATATCCAAAAATATATATAGTTCAAACGGTTTATTATGTGCTTGAATGAACAAATATGTCTTTGCTCGTTCATCTCTTGTCATCTGAATTCATTTTAAGATTGAACTTTATAGTTCACATTCAAAATGTTGGAGGAATGGCCTATGTCGCGCATGTTAAATTGCCTAAATTTTCCGGTACCATTGTTTACTCCCTTGCATTTAGTCTTAGAGACTAATTTTTCCCCCTTCTAGATTAGCCTGTAACCTAGAAACTGTGTGTGGGGATTTTTGAATTTTGAAAATCTGTGGTTACCAGATTTATTTTTAAATTATCATAAAAAAATCCCAGAAAATTGACATTTTTCAAAACAATTTCTGGGTTAAAATTGGCTGATGATATTTAAAAAAAAAAATCCCCACACACAGTTTCTTTAAAACAGAATAAAGAATTAGTCCTGAAAATTTCAAGGCTCTAGCTTCAAAATTGCCAAACTTATATATTATGTACTGTAGTTTAAGAAAGTATAGTTTTGAGTAAACGGGTGTTTAAGTTAATATAAGGTGTACTTCATGTGCAGTAATTACATTACCGTTACCAATTTTCGGAGGGTATTTAACTTAGAGATTTGATTTTTTTTAAATTCAGCACATTGGAGTTTTTGCTAACAATAATTGTAATTTTTCTAATCTTGTTTTTTATATACATTATTTTTTGAGTCATTAATATACGATGGTTGTCGAAGCAACATTCAATAATTAAATTTTTACAAAAAAAATCAAAAAAACAAAAAAAAAATATTAAATTTTAAAAATTTAATTGTTGGATGAGCGGAACGAAGACTTCAATTTCACCAACCCCCCAAAAAATTTAGCTCGGGTGTTTTTTTTTTCTTTTTTTCCGTCTGTTTGTTCGCTCTCTACCGGGCAAACGGACTATCCGATCTTGATGAAAATTTGACAGGACCCTCGAAATCTCTAAACTTAGACTTGCTACGTTTTTGGGTACAATCGAAGAAATATTTCTCATGAATATCGTACTTTTACGATTTTTTTTCGATTTTTAGTGCGATATTTTCGTGACATTTGGGACGATTTTGACCAAACGGTTGGGGCTACAACGTTCATATTTCACATGGACATTAAGGTTATGGTGATGTATTGCTTTCTGAAAGAAAAAGTTGAAAAAGTTAGCCAAAATCTATAGAAATAAAGCTTTTAATATAAGTTTTTTGATTTTTCGTACGATATTTTCGTGCCATTTGGGCCAATTCTGACCAAACGGGTGGGGCTACAACGATCATATTATGCATGGACATTAAGGTTATGGTGATGTAGTAGGCCCTACCTTTTGAAAGCACAAGTTGAAAAAGCTAGCCAGAATCCATAGAAATAAAGCTTGTAATATGTTTTTTACGGTAAATAATACCAATTGACAAGAAACAATAGAAACTTGACAACAATCACCTACAATGCGTAGGCAGCAAAACAAAGCACTTGCAAAAGTAAAGATATCCCACGCAAAATACAAACTTTAAAAAACTCATCCATCAACGCGGCGGGACTTTAGCGTTTTCCTAGTGATTAACAATATAACATATTCAACCCAAAAAATCAACTTTGACAATAAGTCTGCTTCGAATCTTGGGAATCCGACATAACACAAAAATGTGAAACGGGGGCCAATAGTTTTGCAGTCGTAGAGAACGAGATTTGTGTTAATATTTATTTGATGCACAAAATTTAACATTGTATTAACGTTAACAAAGCAAATATTTTAATTTTGTTCTCTAATTGGATGAGCGAAGCCAAGACTTCAATTTCACCGACCCCCCAAAAAATTTAGCTCGGTTGTTTTTTTGTTTTTTTGTTTGTTTGTTTTTCTGTCTGTTTGTTCACTCTCTACCGGGCAAACGGCATATGCGATCTTGATAAAAATTGGAGGGGACCTTCGTTTTCTTTGAACTTAGACTTGCCACGTTTTTGGGTACAACCGAAGAAATATTTCTCATGAATATCGTACTTTTACGATTTTTTTTTTGTTTAGTGCGATATTTTCGTGACATTTGGGCCGATTCTGACCAAACGGGTGGGCTACAACGTTCATATTTCACATGCACATTAAGGTAACGGTGATGTATTGACGTTTGAAAGAAAAGTTGAAAAAGTTAGCCAGAATCTATAGAAATAAAGGTTTTAATTTCAGTTTTTTTGAGGTGTTTAAATATTAAAACCTTTATTTCTATAGATTCTGGCTAACTTTTCAACTTTTTCTTTCAAAAATCAATACATCACCCTTACCTTAATGTCCATGTGAAATATGAACGTTGTGGCCCCACCGTTTTGGGCAGAATCCGCCTAAATAGCACGAAAATATAGATAGATTTTAGACCTTTCTCACAGCCTTGTATGAAAACTTCACAGGAGATTAATTTTATACCTTACTCACACACAGCCTTGTTACAAACAATCAAAGATCCAATAGACCTAATGATTGCTTTGTATGGGCCGTGTTAATATGTTGTTACTAGGAAAACGCTAAAGTCCCGCCGCGTTGATGGATGAGCTTTTTAAAGTTTTTAGTTTGCGTGGGATATCTTTACTTTTGCAAGTGCTTTTTTTTTCTGCCGACGCATTGTAGGTGATTGTTGTCAAGTTTCTATTGTTTCTTGTTAATTTGTTATTATTTAACGTAAAAATCTTACATTAAAAGCTATATTTCTATGAATTCTGGCTAACTTTTTCAACATTTTCTTTCAAAAGGTACTACATCACCATAACCTTAATGTCCATGTATAATATGAACGTTGTAGCCCCACCCGTTTGGTCAGAATTGGCCCAAATGGCACGAAAATATCGCACAAAAAGTAAAAAAAAGTATATTAAAAGCTTTATTTCTCTCGATTCTGGCTAACTTTTTCAACTTTTTCTTTCAGAAAGCAATACATCACCATTACCTTAATGTCCATGTGAAATATGAACGTTGTAGCCCCACCCGTTTGGTCAGAATTGGCCCAAATGGCACGAAAATATCGCACTAAAAATCGGAAAAAAATCGTAAAAGTACGATATTCATGAGAAATATTTCTTCGATTGTACTTAAAAACGTGGCAAGTCTAAGTTCAGAGAAAACGAAGGTCGTGTCAAATTTTCATCAAGATCGCATATGCCGTTTGCCCGGTAGAGAGCGAACAAACAGACGAAAAAACAAACAAAAAAAAAACAAAAAAAAACACATCGAGCTAAATTTTTTGGGGGGTCGGTGAAATTGAAGTCTTCGCTTCGCTCATCCAATTAATTTAAAACCAGGGAAAACGCTAAAGTCCCGCCGCGTTGTTGGATGAGCGTAATTGGTGCATGGAGCTGCCAGTGTTATGCGAATTTTCTGCTGTTCTGTGAAAAAATCATTACTTAGTTGAAATTTTTTATTTTTTTTATTTTTTTTTAAATTAATCGTAATTGTTAAAAAAAATCGTAAAATTGCGATTTTATAAGAAATAATTTCTCGATTGCGCTCAAATTTAACACCAATATATTAATTTATAAAATTAAGGTTCTGCGAAAAAATCATTACAATCGGATAAAGCATGTAGGTGTTATAAGTCAAAGAATTGTTTAAAAAAAGAAAAAACCTGTAAAATTTCGATTTTTATGATAAATATTTTTTCAATTGCGCTCCTATTTTCACAAGAATATCTTAATTCATAAAATTAAGGTTCTGTGCAAAAATCATTAAAATTGGATAAAGCATGTAGGTGTTGTAAGTCAAAGAAATTTTTAAAAAATCGAAAAAATCGTAAAAATTGCGATTTTCATGAGAAATAATTTTCCGATTGCGCTCAAAAACGTGGCAGTTCTAAGTTCAGAGATTTCGAAGGCCTCCATAAAATTTCATAGCAATCGGAGTATCTGTTTAGCCGGAATCTGTGGACAAACAGACAAAAATACAAAAAAAAAGAAAGAAAGAAAAAAAAAACATTCCGAAATTTTTTCTCCAGTCCATTTAATCTATCCAATTAATATTAACATTTTATTATTAAAAAGCTCATTCATCAACGCGAGTAAAAAAAAGCGTTTGCGAAGCTTCCTAGTTGGATGAGCGAAGCGAAGACTTCAATTTCACCGACCCCCAAAAGATTTAGCTCGGGTGTTTGTTTGTTTTGTTTTTTTTGTTTTTTTCCGTCTGTTTGTTCGCTCTCTACCGGGCAAACGGCATATGCGATCTTGATGAAAATTTTAGGGGACCTTCGAAATCTCTGAACTTAGACTTGCTACGTTTTGGGTACAATCGAAGAAATATTTCTCATGAATATCGTACTTTTACGATTTTATACGAGTTTTAGTGCGATATTTTCGTGACTATTTGGGCCGATTCTGACCAAACGGGTGGGGCTACAACGTTCATATTTCACATGCACATTAAGGTAACGGTGATGTATTGACGTTTGAAAGAAAAAGTCAAAAAAGTAAGCCAGAATTTATAGAAATAAAAGGTTTTAATTTGAGTTTTTTGAGGTGTTAAATATATAAACCTTTATTTCTATAGATTATGGCTAACTTTTTCAATTTTTTTTTTCAAAAGTCAATACATTACCCTTACCTTAATGTCCATGTGAAATATGAACGTTGTAGCCCCACCCGTTTGGTCAGAACCCGCCCAAATAGCACTAAAATATAGATTTTAGATCTTTCTCACAGCCTTGTATGAAAACTTCACAGGAGATTGTATATATAGATATCTTAACACCTATAGTAGGCTAGATACGCAGTCTCCAATACCTCCGCACAGGCGCGAGCATATACCGAATTGAAGCGTCAATCCCACCCATTCAAGATGGTGGTTTGGCGTTTTAATTTATGCTTTTTTAATGCAATAAAGTATTTTACTGGATTGTTTGATATGGTTTTAGCTTGTGCAGCATGGTATTGAACAAACAGAAACAATGCAAAGTTATTGCATACGGGAATTTAGTAATCATTTGGTGTTAAAGTCTAATATGCTCACCCGTCAAACTGGCGGCCATCTTTAAAAATATTTTTTCGATTAATCGCTCCCATCTAATTAACATGCAAACTCACCCATTCAAGATGGCTTCCCATTGTCCCGGAAGTGGACCGCTGACTGCTAGTCTAGCCAATTATATGGGATGTCTATGATTGTACATCTTTCTCACAGCCTTGTTAGAAACAATTAAAGATCCAACAGACCTAATGATTGCTTTGTTTGGGCCGTGTTAATATGTTTTTATCATTTTAAATTAATATTAACATTTTTGGATGAGCGTAGCGAGCGAAGCGAAAACTTCAATTTCACTGACCCCTCAAAAAATTTAGCTCCAATGTTTTTTTGTTTTTTTGTTTGTTTGTTTTTTGTTTGTTTTTTGTCTGTTTGTTCGCACGATTCCGGGGAAACGGCATAAGCGATCTTGATGAAAATTTGACAGGACCTTTGAAATCTCTGAACTTAGACGTGCCACGTTTTTGGGTACAATCGAAGAGAAATATTTCTCATGAATATCGCACTTTTACGATTTTTTTCGATTTTTAGTGCGATATTTTCGTGACATTTGGGCCGATTCTGACCAAATGGGTGGGGCTACAAAGTTCATATATTTTACATGGACATTAAGGTTATAGTGATGTAGTACCTTGTGAAAAAAAAAGTTGAAAAAGGGAACCAGAACCCAAAAAATAAACGTACTTTTACGATTTTTTTCGAGTTTTAGTGCGATATTTTCGTAACATTTGGGCTGATTCTGACCAAACGGGTGGGGCTACAACGTTCATATTTCACATGAACATTAAGGTTATGTTGATGTAGTACCTTTTGAAAGAAAAAGTTGAAAAAGTTATCCAGAATCCATAGAATAAAGGTTTTGATATGAGTTTTTTTAAGGTTTATTAATAATAACCATTAACAAGTAACATTTGAAACTCGACAACAATCACCTACAATGCATTCACAAAGCACTTGCAAAGGAAAAATGGTCCCACGCAAACTAAAAACTTAAAAAAAAAACGCTCATCCATCAACGCGGCGGGACTTTAGCGTTTTCCTAGTATAATTAAAAAGCTCATCCATCAACGCGACTAAAAAAAGCGTTTGCGAAGCTTCCTAGTATAGTTATAGCCTACTGCTGTTTGCAAACGCGTATCATTGACGATCAGAAAGCGTGCAGCCATTCCTACGTTTCTTACCTTGTTTTTAAGTTATTCCGTCCCCCTATCTATTGACAAAATTGTTTTGGTGTTAAAATGTTGATTGGATGAGCGAAGCGAAGACTTCAATTTCACTGACCCCCAAAAAATTTAGCTCTGGTGTTTTTTGTTTGTTTGTTTGTTTGTATTTTTGTCTGTTTGTTCGCTCTCTACCGTGCAAACGGCATATGCGATCTTAATGAAAATTTGAGGGAACCTTCGAAATCTCTGAACTTAGACTTGCCACGTTTTTGGGTACGATAGAAGAAATATTTCGCATGAATATCGTACTTTTACGATTTTTTTCAATTTTTAGCGCGATATTTTCGTGACATTTGGGCCGATTCTGACCAAACGGTTGGGGCTACAACGTTCATATTTTACATGGACATTAAGATTATGGTGATGTATTGCTTTTTGAAAGAAAAAATTGAAAAAGTTAGACAGAATCTATAGAATAAAGGTTTTAATATGAGTTTTTTAGGTTTATAATAACAAGTTACAATAGAAACTTGTCAACAATCACCTACAATGCATTCAAAAGCACTTGCAAAGGAAAAGTGGTCCTACGCAAACTAAAAACTTACAAAAAAGCTCATCCATCAACGCGACGGGACTAAAGCGTTTTCCTAGTATAGAATAACGCAAGAACATTCGTACGCAAGAACACAAAATTAATGTTAACAAGAAAGTATCAACCATTTCATTGCTAGCTAAACATTATGAAAGTCGAGAACATCATTCTATAAAATGGCATGAAACCAAGAACATTTTAAAGGAGGAAGATGTGTTAAGGTGGGGACAGACCTCGGTATAGGGGCCCCTATGTTGGTGGAAGGAGAAGCTTGAGAGAGGCCCTGGAGGTGGGACTTTACAAGTGCCCGCCTCAAAATATTCGAAAATGAGCCGTCCAATCACACGTCGCCAGTTGCCTCGTGTGGCTGAGACTACACAATGTACTGCAGAAGCTCCGAAAGCGCCCCGGTCTCAGTCAGCGTAGCCCCAGATCTTTTCACACTGCTACTCGACTCTCGGGCTCACTCGTCGAACGAGTTAGAACAAGATGATGTTAGATCATGTACATTATCAGGAATACCAAAATGGTAATTGTATGCTGTGAATGAAGAAAGATTCATAAACTTCCGGACTAAAAACAAAGTGGATTCAAACCCACGTCCGTAATAGGTACCCGGTACCAGTACCGCCGTACCGGCATGTAATGTAAAAAAACGTTGCTGAAAGACTTCATGAGATACCTGGCAATGCATTTGAACAAAGGGTTGTATGTTTAAATTGCTTTGTAAATATTCATTTTATCACTCAATTGTAGACGTTTATTGAGTTGTTACTGAAGTACCATTTTATGCATGATGTATCCCTTTAATTTGGGCGATCGTGCAAATCCACCTTCTGGTGTAATTAAGACCAGTGCCTTGCCCCCCCCCCCGAAAAAAAATACCAGCTTAAAAAATCATATTCTGTAAAATCATCTATTCATTTTTTTTTCGTACAGCTAATACATAAAAACCACTTCAAAAATACCCCATTTTCAAAAAATTGCTCGTGGTCTTATGTCCCGTTATTAATTTTAAGGATAATTCTTTGCAATTAGGTTGTGACTATCGTTGAATAAGTTTTTTATTGAAAATTCTTTCAAAAGTTGGTAAATGGTAATGATATTACTAAACAGTTTCAGATGCAATCATCAACACATGAGTGCCACGTTGCGCCGCACGTCGCGTTAACTTCAGCGACTCGGCAACTCCTTAGAAATAATTCACATTATTCACAGATTACGTTTTCAGGATATTAATTTTATACATCTCTCTTGAGAGTTTTATCAAACCATGTAACTGATAAACATAGGTGAAATCCTATATAGCCTATATTATAATCATTGCTTTCTATGAAACTCGTCCCAAACCCTAATGCTTCCACATAATATAGATAGATTTATATGCAAAATTTAACAATTATCGTAAAATTCTCCCCGCTTGGGATTCTCCACGATTCGTGACTGGTAAAAAGCAAAGAATCAACAAAAAATACAAACAAAAAAAATACAGTCAATCTTTCTTCTTCACTCAGTCAAATTGGTCTTCGCTTTACACGTTACGCACTTTTCCCTTGAGCAGGTCATGGAGTGGGTGTCCCCCTGCTCCACACCCGCGCAATCATTCGCGATGTCTTTGATGTAGTTCTCTGGCGTATGTATGCCGCGCAGACCGCTGATCATAGTCTCAAAGGAGGAAAATAAAAAGGATGGCCCGACAGTTGACCCCAGACAGTAGATATGGACCATATGGACACAAGGAGAAAAAAATAGTCAATGGCGAGAATGTTTTTGGCTACTTAATACCAACACTCGACTACAACAATGAATCAAAAAAAATCGAAACTAAGGATAAGCCACACCACAGGTGTTCAGGTCGCAAACAAACTAAAACAAAGCAAAGTTATAGATAATGAACATTGGTTGGGGTCAATAGGCAGAAAACTTGTAATGACCGATTGACCGTTGTTTGTTCACATAAATTATTATTGGTGATCGTTAGGGAACCGCAGTCAAGCCGAGCAAATAGTACACTCGGTCGGGCACCTCGTAAAATAAACAGCGTTGGGGTGTTTTTTGAAATACACCCAGCTGTCAAGAAACGTAATACATGATAGAAAATGTCATAATCGAGTGGGTATGAACATTCTTTCTGGGTAAAAAAACACGGGGGTTGAAACTCGCTCAAAATAGTTTCCGGGTGTTATCTATAGGGTTGCCCGTCAGGGGCGCCGCGCAGCCAAGCAGCGGTGTGCTAACACTCGGGCTACTATAACTAACTAATAGACCCTAATTCGACACCAGACGGGTAGGTCTACACTCTACAAACGTTCAAATTTAAAATGCACGTAATAGTGATATGGTGCAATTTGAAACAAAAAGCTGAAAAGTTTATGTGGAGCAGGTTGAGTGGATACGCAGGGTTACTTCACACATAAAGGAATTCAAGACTTGTTCAGAATACTCGTTAGATTTAATTATTAGCAAGACAAGTTGTGATACAATTACGTTACGTTTTACAAACGTTGTAGGAGAGAGAATGGAACTGTTTCTAGGCGAGCAAAAGAAGCGCTGCCTGCCCTCTAGCGGGTAACAAGGGAAAATGCGTGAAGCGCCTATTCTAGTGTAGGCCTCCTGGCCGGCAGAATGCGTGACCGTCTCTTATCGTATCCGTGAGAGCGCCAATTTCAACACTTCCCCTCGAGATGAGAACGGAGATTCTGCAGTCCCAGCATCCAAGGCATTTCGCGTGCTTCGGTCCAGGCAGTCCCTTTGTTAGTACGTCAGCTGCCATGTCCTCGGTCGACCTGTACTCGACCTTCACAAGTCCATTTTCCAACACTTCTCTGATGAAGTGGTGGCGCACATCTATGTGCTTCGTTCTTCGATGGTAAATGGGGTTTTCTGATAACTTTCGTGCCCCATTGTTGTCGCTGAATATATTTTACTTCGGCTAATTTCTCAAACCGAGTTCTACGAGGAATCGCTGAAGGTATATGGCTTCCTTAGCGGCTTCGGTTGAGAGCCATATACTCAGCCTCAGTCGACGATAGGGCCACTGTTCTCTGCTTCTTGATTCCCAGGAAAATCGGACACACTCGCTCAGGATGAAAGCATACCTGTATAGGATCTCCTGTCGTTCGAACAGTTCCCCCAATCTGCGTCCCCGAAACCAACCAAACTTCCAGCTGATTTCTCGAATCGTAGACAATATCCGCCGTTCCTTCAAGTATCACAGAACACGTTTCGCCGCGATCCAGTGAGTCCCGTCGTAGCAGAAACTGTATTGGCTTAGATAGCTGACCACGTGGGCTATGTCAGGTCTAGAGCAAACAGCTAAATACATCAGTGCCCCTATTAGTTCTCTGTACGGCAGTTTCTCTTCCCCTGGTTCGGACTTCTCTTCGTTCCTCTTCAGCTTCGTGCCAGGGTCCAACGGCGTAGATACGGGCTTCGACTCCGACATTCCGTAACGTTCTAGGATGTCGTTTACATATCCTCGCTGGTTCATGGATATTCCTTTAACGTCTCTGACGAATTCTATTCCAAGACAGTATTTCACTTCTCCAAGATTTTTGACTTCGAATACCTTCGACAGATGATCAAAAACTTCGGCAATGACTTTCTCGTTTCGGATGCGACTAACATGTCATCCACGTATACCATGACGATCAGGATGTTTTCTCCTTGCCCGGAGAAAAATGTGCAAGGGTCGGCAGCAGATTGTTTCAATCCAAATTTCGTTAGTTGTTCGCTCAATGCTGCATGGCCAGCGACGTCCGGCCTGACGCAGACCGTTAAAGCGCCTTATTTAAGAGACATACCTGTTACCATCCCTTAGTTCGTGGAGCATTTCCGTTGCTTTCTTTCCAGTTTCGCTGTTCTTCGATTCCGTGTGAGATATTTCCTCAGTGTTTTCTTCAGTGAGCTTGGGCACCTCCATGTTTATCTTCTCTTCGAGCACGCCATTCAGGTACGCGGTCGTGACGTCGAACTGATTTACCTTCATCCCATGCTGTGCAGCTAGAGCCATCATCATACGTACGGAACTGATACGCGCCACCGGCGCAAAAGTCTCGTCGAAATCCACACCTGGACGCTGTTGCGAAGCCCCTAGCGACTATCCTAGCTTTTCTTCGGTCGATGTTCCCATCCTGATCGTATTTGTTTCTCAGGACTACTCGACTGCCAATTACCTTGCGATCCGATGGACGTTCCACCAGCTTCCACGTATCTTTCTTGATAATCGATTTCAGCTCGGATGCTACGGCTTGACGCCACTCGTCCCTGTTCGGACCATCTATCGCCTCTTGGAATGGAACTTCGGCTACACCGGCAAATTCCAAATCTTCTTCCGCGTAACAGGCCGGTTGGTAGATCTTCTTGGGTCTTCCCCTGAGACCGGTCATGAGTCTTCCGGGTCGGCCACGGCCTCTTCTTGGTTCATTCTCAGCCGCGTCTTCTTCCGGCGCGTTTTCTTCATTCGACTCGTTCTCTTTGATCGGAAACTCAACGACCTTCCGAACTGGGGAGTTGGTTTCCTCCGGCATAAAATCCTCGTACACTTTGTCGGATGGGAATGTTACTGACTTAGTAAATTCCACGTCTCGCGTTATGTCGATTTTTCTATCTTCCGGTACCCATACTCTGTATGCTTTCGACTCCTTCGAATAACCGACAAATACACCTTTCTTCGAGCGTGGCTCGAACTTGCTCCGAGCTGTTCCCGGATCAAAGTGAAGACTTCGCAGCCGAATTCACGTAGTTACTAACGTCCGGTGCTTCTCCAGTCCACTTCTCGAAAGGATTTTTGCCACTTATGCTTCTAGAAGGACACCAGTTTCAGATGTAATTTGCCGTGTTTACTGCTTCGCCCCAAAACGACGGTGGCAGTCAGGATTGTATCAGTAGGCACCTCGCCATTTCCACGAGCGTGACGGTTTTCCTTTCCGCGACTCCGTTCTGTTCCGGTGTGTGCGTAACCGTTAACCTACGTCCGATGCCGTTTGTCTTTAAGTAGTCTTCAAAAGCGATACTTCGATATTCTGTGCCATTGTCCGATTGAAGATACATTATTTTCTTACTAGTATGTGTCTCGACGAAAGCTTTGAATTCCTTAAATGCATCCAGAGCCTCACTTTTCTGCTTAAGCATTTTCACTTCACACCAGCGAGAGCAATCGTCGATGAACGTGATAAATATCTTGCCTTCCGTTCGATTCAACGCGCATCGGACCACAAATATCGGAGTAAATTATTTCCAGCAATTCCGTGTTTCTCTCCGAATTTTTGGGAAAAGGGGCTCTGGTCATTTTTCCACGGATGCACGTTTCACAATCGAACGTCTCTCTCGGTTCGATTACATCGATACCCAGCACAGTTCCGTTGCGTTCGCCTTCCAGGAGATCTTTGACGTTAAGATGTCCCATTCTGCGATGCCAACTCTCACACAGTAGCGCGTTTTGATTCAGTGGTTATGTTACATTGCTGCTCACTCTCTTGCACACAGTAGAGCCCGTTCACTCGATCAGCTGACAATACTGTCACTACCCGTTCCATCGATGATCTTGGCCGATTCCTTTCCAAATGTTACTTTGAATCCACAGTCAGTGATTTTTCGACTGACAGCAAGTTCATTCGTAAGTCAGGAACGTGCAGCGTGTCTTTCAGACTTACATTCTTCTGTTGTCCGTTGACTTCAGCTGTGATCGCCACGATTCCCTTGGCCGTAGTCTCCGTCGATGTGTTGCTGGCGAGATTTAATTTTCCGGGTCTATTTTCAGCAATTTTAACGAACTGTCCCTGTCATTGCATAGGTGCGACGTGCAGCCACTATCTAAGCACCATTTCTCACCACGATTCGCGGTCGTTGATCTCAATGCTTCTCGCATAAATTTTCCGAAGAAACGTACAAGCTTAAATTCTCAGCTTTCTTTGCGATTTCGGCATGTTTCTTCTCATTTACACATTCCTTGGCTTTGTGACCTACCTGATGACAGCGGTGACATTTATATTTAAATGGTTCGTTGGATTTCTGTTCGTTTTCACCACGCTTATTTTTGTTGGAGCTACCGTACCGTTTCACATTTCGTTTAGGAACGAACATCGCGTTATTGTCCGAGATACGTGTGTCATTTTTCCGCGCAATCATTTTCTTCCACGATTTTTACGCGCAATACTTCCGGTGTTGGTAACTCGTCCCGAGATTCTATCGCACACCGAAAATTCTCGAAACTAGGCGGCAAGCTATACAGGAGCATTATGGTCAATAAATCCGGATTAATGTTTATTTCCATCTCATTCAGTTTGTCTATCGTATCGAAGAACTTCCGAAGATGTTCGCGCACGTCCTTTCACTATCATCCATACGATGCAAGGTTAATTGTTTCAACAGTGTGGCCTTGCGAGCAGGCCCTCTTGATTGGTATATTGTCTGCAGTTTAACCCAAACTTCGTTCGATGCTACACATCCTTTTATTTGTTTTAGCTCTGCAGGGATAATTGACAAGACATGGTCAGACTCGACCTTCCTATCTTTAATTATCTACTTCTTCAATGCTAGAACCGATGCCGCGGCGGTGTCTCCAGATCCGATTGTAGGTTTTCTTTCTTCCCCACTCACGTACACCCAAGCATCGTTTCTAACCAGTAAAGCTTCCATCTGAATCTTCCACGTATCGTAATTATCCTTGTCTAGTAGTTCAATTCTGGCCGAGCTAGATGACGCCATCATATTCCGTCGGTCCAGAACCTTGCGACGCGTAGGCTAGGCCTAGGCCTAAATCTGAATACGTGATTCCTCAAGCACTTACCTTTTGTTTATCAATTAACCCAACGTTTATTCCGTTAATCTGGGCCCCATAACCTGTGGAGCAGTTGACGTGGATACGCAGGGTTACTTCACACATAAAGGAATTCAAGACTTGTTCAAGAATACTCGTTAGATTTAATTATTGAAGTAAACATTGCATCAGATCACAACAAAAAAGATAAACTTATAATATTAACACTTATCGTTCTCCATCAGGAGACATGCATACATTCCTCCAGAATATGGAATACTTACTTGAGAAACTATCGGGTGAACAAAAGAAAATAGTTATATTAGGTGATTTTAACATTTCAATCTTAAATCTAAAAACGATGTACAACTGGAACATTTATTTACTTCTCATAATCTAACATTTCAAGTTAAAGAACCAACAAGAATCGACCCTTTTCATGCATCTGAAAAGACGATTGACAATATCGCTACAAATCTACCACTAGAATCCTTTCAGACGAATGTGATCAATAATTGCTATCAGATCATCTTGCACAAACTATTACTTGTTGCTTACCGGAAGCACATAAAAATCTAAAAAATAAAACAGTAACAAAAAGAAAGTTTTCAGAAGATAATATCCAAAAGCTAAATGATCATTTACAAACACTAAACTGGGGAAAAGTCTACCAATCAGATACTCCTGATGATAAAATATAATGAATTTGAGAATACTTCCTGATTGCCTTTAATGACTGTTTTCCAGAAAGGACCATTAAAATTAAGAGTACTGAATTCATTAAACTATCCTGGATCACACAAGGCATTAAAAATTCCAGCAAAAACTTTTAAATGCCTGTACAGCCTAAATAAACATTTTAAACCCATTTCACAGAGGAGATGTACAAGAATTATAAGAAAATATATGAAAAAACAATTTCAGCAGACAAAAAGCAATATTTTAACAATCAAATCTATAACAGTGAAAATAGGTCAAGAAAGGTATGGGAAATTGTAAATCAACAAACTAATAAATCATAAACAAAAAATCTGCCGACTCTAATATAAATCTAAAAGTAAATGGAACTACAATCACAGATCAACAAATAGTGTCAGATACCTTCAATCACAACTTTGCAACAATGGCAGGTAATCTCACCCAACATCTAAATACTGATGGCAAAGCATCTGCTAAATATCTAGCAGATTCAGGTAAAGCTCCATCAAATCTTTATTTGTAAACCATACCAATGAAACTGAAATAATGGACATAGTTATGAAAATGAAAAATCTCCAATCTTGTGGGCTTCATCAAATACCCATGACAATAGTCAAAAAATTATACGTAATATAGCGCCAGTCTTAACCCACGTTTTTAATTACTGTATTGACAAATCAATATTTCCGAAGAAATTAAAGGTTTCAAAAAATAATACCTTTATTTAAAAAGGGTGACAATGCGGATGGAAATAACTTCCGACCAATTTCTCTACTGCCAGTATTTTCTAAAATTTTTGAAAAAATACTCCATACAAGAATTACTTCATTCCTTGAAAAAGAACATCTACTATCAAATAGCCAAAATGGGTTTAGGAAATATAGGTCAACAACTAATACCATAGAAAAATTTATTAATAATATAACTCAAGGAAAGGAAAAAAATGAACGCTTAATTGGAATCTTTTTGTGACCTTTCGAAAGCTTTCGATTGCATAGATCACGCGTTACTACTGGCTAAACTGCACTATTATGGCATAAGAGGTCATGCGTATAATCTAGTTAAATCATATCTCACGGACAGGAGGCAACATGTAGAAATTAAAACCACAGATGAATACAATCACGAGAAATGTTACTTATCTGATGGTGAAGCAGTCAACTGTGGAGTTCCTCAAGGCTCCATACTAGGCCCTCTATTGTTCATAATATTCGTAAATGATCTCACTTACATCTTGAAAAATATAGGTATTGAATTATTTGCGGATGATACCAGTATCCTAATAAGAAGCAAAATACATGACAATCTGATAGTCATTAGCGAAGAAGTGCTGAGCGCCAGTAACTAAGTGGTTCCAAAATAACAAACTTTTACTAAATGCCAATAAAACTAATTTCATAGAATTCCACCCAAGTAAACAAACTCATAGTCAAAACAACAATTTAACAACAATCAATAACACGGCAGATAACACCGTGATAAAAAGAGTTCACACAACAGAATTTCTTGGAATCCATATCGACCAAAATCTAAACTGGCACACACATTGCGATATGTTAGCAAAAAAACTAAGTTCTGCATGCTTTTCACTAAAAACAATCAATTTAATCACAAACACAAAAACTGCAAAAATAGCTTACTAAGTAACTTTGAATCACATATGAGGTACGGCATCAATATATGGGGCAGCTCTGTAAAGCGGACACAATATTTAAACTACAGAAAAGAGCAATAAGAAATATTCTTGGACTCAAACAAAAGAAAAATTCTTACATTAAACCTCACTGTAAGCCACACTTCATCAAACACAAAATCCTCACTTTCTACAGTCTATACATATTTCAATCCGTACTAAATTTAAAAAAATCTATGATTAATGAAGAAATTGACAAGAACAATAGCATTCACAGCCATAACACAAGACAAGCAAACAACATACACACTAATTATCTCAAGCGAAACATTACAACTTAACTCCAATTATATAAGTTCTAACTTATTTAACAAGCTACCGACAAGTCTAAAAGCCATTTCTAATATGAGCATTTTTAAAAACAAACTAAAACAACTCCTATGTAACAAAGCATATTACTCTATTGAGAATTTTTGAAGGACAAACTACTATAACACTGTTAGGCCTATCTTTATACTACAATTCTAAATAGGCCTAATAGATATAGATATATTGTACTATTGTTAGTTTGTATTCCACAAATAGGCAAGATATATTGTATGGTAGCCCATTTCTTTGTCTTGTGTTTTAAATTTTGTCTTATTTCTATAGATTCATTAAGTCTGATTATTATATTAATATTTGTTTGCCTTTTTGTCTCTTATGTCTTATCTTTGTTTTATGTACTGCTTAAATTGAACCAATCTCGGCCCACAAGAAAAACTAGACAAATACTTGTTCTCTCGTTCATTAGTATTCTCTTATATACGAGGCACTCAAATTCTATTACTAGCCAACAGTAAAATTGTTATGATATGTACAAACTAAGACTAAGGCATTAATTATCAAGTAACTTATTTTTAGGATAGAAATGTGACGGAGTATATCTCAATTTGCATCCTGCTTGATACAGCAAATTGTACCTTTCCAAACACCTCATAACAAAGTTTTATTTGTTTAGGAATAAGTAAATAAATACTTATTCCAGACAATATATTCTTAGAGGTCATCACAAAGTGTAAATTATTATAATGTAATATGCTATGTGTGTGGAATAAAACTTACTTACTTACTTACTTACTTACTATTAGCAAGACAAGTTGTGATACAATTACGTTACGTTTTACAAACGTTGTAGGAGAGAGAATGGAACTGTTTCTAGGCGAGCAAAAGAAGCGCTGCCTGCCCTCTAGCGGGTAACAAGGGAAAATGCTGAAGCGCCTATTCTAGTGTAGCTCCTGGCCGGCAGAATGCGTGACCGTCTATTATCGTATCCGTGAGAGCGCCAATTTCAACAAGTTACCAGGGAAGTCGTTGAAATAAGTTTTATATAATTTAACTGTAGAAACTAAACAACAATCTATACAACAAATGTATGTAAACACAAATAAAAAAAATTCATCTAGTGGGGTGTCGAACCGGGACTCCCGATTGCCGGGTTGAATGCTTTTCCCCTAAGCACCGGAACGGTTTACTCAACATATCTGGATTGTGGTGCATTGTAGATCTGAATAGAAAGGAACAGTACTGTGACGATTCTACTAGTAGTAGTAGTAGTAGGTTTTATTTCCAATTACAATACAATACAATCATGTTACATAGGTACATTTGACATTGCATTTGATTTGACCCATATAATCTTCCGTGGAAGATTACCATAATAGGGTATTTGGAAAAATATTTAAATATAATAATACATAAATTATTATATAAATGTAAACTAAGAGATATAATACAATAAAATAAAAACATTTGTACACACTAACAATATTACACACTTAAATTTTTAATTCAAGACTAAAATATAATTTAGAATACATAGTAGGGGTACTTATAGTTCTATAAGTAAGACAGTTTGTATAGAAAGATAATAGACTTAGACCCCACTTTAGGCCTAGGTGTGCTACTTATAGATGTAACTAGCTATTTAGAGAGTTGGCCTAGGGTAATCACTAATGATGGAAAGAGTAATAAAGACCCAAGTGTAGGCCTAGGCTGTTTAGTTAATATATTAAATAAAAGTACAATAATAAAAAATTTAAAAATTTAAAAATTAAATAATTGAGCCCAGGGGAAGAAGCTATCAAGCTCAGCTTAGTATGTGATCGTCTTCCAGAAACTCTTGTACTGTGTAGTAAGCCTTTTTTAGAAGTATTTCCTTTAGTTTGTGTTTAAATGAGTTTATATTGCTTATGTTTTTTATTTCGCTTGGCAGCTTGTTATATAATTTGAACGAGTGAGCGTAGCGAACGTAGTGATTTCCATTCGACTTAAACGGCCCTTATGGTTTTTCTGCGTGCGTGCGTGTGTGTGTGTGTGTGTGTACGTTGAAAATCAGCCGAATCACTGAACCAATTGCGCTGAAATTTAAACAGACATCCTGTACGAGTTTATTGAGAACTGCTAACAAAATCAGCAAGATTCATTGCGATTTAAACCTACAAAGAAATGATAAACTGAAAAATAGACTTCCAATGTTTAGAAATTATTTTAACGACAATGTTTTAGATTTTGAAAAGATATTTTTTTGTTTGTTTTTCGCCTGGCCGTGAAATGCCGTGCCCATGCAAGGTCAGTCGAATGTTGGACGTCAAGGTACCCCCAAATTCCGCTCGTAGATTGAGTAAACCTTGCAATATTTTCACGTATTTCGTATTGGCTATGTTTACCATAGTAGGCCCTATTGCCACAGATGATGGACTACACTGCGTTATATGCATTTCAAAACATGTTTAATTATTTTTGAAATACAATCTAGAAATTACAAAATCTTTCCCGACCAGGGGATTGAACCCACGTCTCCCACATTTAGGCTACAAGGGCGCTTTAGCCAACTAGACTAGGGAAACGCCAAAGTCGTAGTTAGACGAGTGAGCGAGTCATGTGGTGAGTACCCGGGAACATTTTGCATTTTTTAGGCCAAAATGCGCCACTGTAGCCTATGATAGGCTAGGGAGGCCTAAAGGTTTAAAGGGGAAGAAAAGAAATGTTACCGGGTACTCAACACATGGCTCACTCACTCGTCTAACAACGACTTTGGCGTTTCCCTAGTCTATAGTTCACGTAGGATGAGTTAGTCTGTAGTGATTTTGTTTTTAGGTATTTGGAGTGTATAAGTTTCCCCTTTCTAAAATTTTTGTAAACCGATCGATAACCAACTAATAACCAAATAGCAACCCAGAAGACATAACCTTTCAATAACCATTTGTAAACAAACTGATAACATTTGTTTCAAAAAGTTATCAAATGGTTATCATAGATAACCATTTGTAAACCTCTTCTTTTGTTGATTTGGAAGACATGTGATAACCAACTAATAACCAAATGATAACCATTTATAAACGAATTGTAAACCAAATAACAACCAATACATAACCATGGTTATCAGAGGTAAGGAAACACCAGCGCGATCTAGTAGTCGCTGAAATAACCAAAAATCAAATCAGATTACGGAATCAAAAATATTCTAAAAATAAATACTTTCAATGACGTTAGGACTTCAATTCACATATGTACATACCAAGGAACAAATACACACTGGATGGAAGAAGAATTAGACAATTAAATTTTATTGGTGACTGTCGGACTCGATCCCGGGATCCCTTCCTCCATAGCTCGACGCTCTCTCCAACTGGCCACGGAACCTGTGCCAGTAACAGCGCGCAGGCTTGCTTATAAGGTAGGGCCGCGCGCTTGTATCTTGTATTGCAGAATGCAACGTCTTTACTACTCAATATTGTAATTTTATTTTTAATTTCGTTCCCAACATAATGATTTAACAATATCTGGAATCTTCGAAATGATAATTCTTCCGATTATCCCTCACATCATGTGTTCATATCTTTGCGCCTGACTGATCATTTTCTACATGTATATCATACAGTCATCAATATAATAAACGGTTTATGTATACAATAACTATGTATAATATACATAGTACACAGTTCGCTCCGAATTAAGAAAAAAAGGGCACTTCAGGGAAATTTTATGCTTTTGGATGTACCTATATTAATGATTTAGATTTAACTTATCATTTGATTTAAATCAAATACATATAGTTGTAAATCAATTAAAACCATAGTTGCCATTTAAGTTGTTATTATTTGGATGAGCGAAGCGAAGACTTCAATTTCACCGACCCCCCAAAAAATTTAGCTCGGGTGTTTTTTTGTTTTTTTTTGTTTTTTTTTTTTTTTGTTTTTTTTTTTTTTTTTCGTTTTTCTGTCTGTTTGTTCGCTGTCTACCGGGCAAACGGCATATGCGATCTTGATGAAATTTGGACACGACCTTCGTTATCTCTGAACTTAGACTTGCCACGTTTTTGGGTACAATCGAAGAAATATTTCTCATGAATATCGTACTTTTACGATTTTTTTCGATTTTAGTGCGATATTTTCGTGCCATTGGGCAATTCTGATCAAACGGGTGGGGCTACAACGTTTTAATTTCACATGGACATTAAGGTTATGTGATGTATTGCTTTCTGAAAGAAAAAGTTGAAAAAGTTAGCCAGAAATCGAGAGAATAAAGCTTTTAATATACGTTTTTTGACTTTTTGTGCGATATTTTCGTGCCATTTGGGCAATTCTGACCAAACGGGTGGGGCTACAACGTTCATATTATACATGGACATTAAGGTTATGGTTATGTAGTACCTTTTGAAAGAAAAAGTGGAAAAATTTAGCCAGAATCCATAGAAATAAAGCTTTTAATACAAGTTTTTTACGGTAAATAATACCAATTGACAAGAAACAAAAGAAACTTGACAACATTCACCTTCAATACGTAGGCAGCAAAACAAAGCACTTGCAAAAGTAAAGATATCCCACGCAAACTAAAACCTTTAAAAAGCTCATCCATCAACGCGGCGGGACTTTAGCGTTTTCCTAGTATTATTATAATATTATTATTATTATTTATTGGATGAACGTAGCGAGCGAAGCGAAGATTTAAATTTCACTGACCCCCCAAAAAATATCTCGGGTGTTTTTTTTTTTTTTTTTCGGTTTTTTTCTGTCTGTTTGTTCGCCACGATTCCGGGCAAACGGCATATGCGATCTAGATGAAATTGAGGGGACCTTCGAAATCTCTGAACTTAGACGTGCCACGTTTTTGGGTACAATCGAAGAAATATTTCTCATGAATATTGTACTTTTAACGATTTTTTTCGATTTTTAGTGCAATATTTTCGTGACATTTGGTCCGATTCTGACCAAACGGGTAGGGCTACAACGTTCATATTTCACATGGGCATTATGGTTATGGTGATGTAGTACCTTTTAAAAAAAGAAAAAGTTAGCCAGAATCAATAGAAATAAAGGTTTTAATATAAGTTTTTTTAATTTTTAGTGCGATATTTCATCGCCATTTGGGTCGATTCTGACCAAACGGGTGAGGCTACAACGTTCAGATTTCACATGTACATTGAGGTTATGGTGATGAAGTACCTTTTGAAAGAAAAAAGTGAAAAAAGGTAGCCAGATTCGATAGAAAAAAGGTTTTAATATGAGTTTTTTGAGGTTTATAATAACAATTAACAAGTAACAATAGAAACTTTACAACAATCACCTACATTGCATTCAAAAAGCACTTGCAAAGGAAAGTGGTCCTACGCAAACAAAAAACTTACTAAAAAGCTCATCCATCAACGCAGCGGGACTAAAGAGTTTTCCTAGTTTATTATCATCAAAATACAAATTATACATGTCCATTCTAAGTTCTACCTATAATTGGTTGTAGAAAGCGAACCTGATGAGGCTCATTCACACTGTTGCGCGTTCTGCAATCAAAATAACACTAAAAGGCTAGATCTAAAACATAAAATTCTTATTCAGAAACTGGGCTCATATGAACTTAGATGAGAACATTAAGATTCGATCAAAGGATGAAGAAAACATGGTGATGTGTGTGCAGTTTTACAATTAGATAATAATGACTTTTCTAACAAGGCGTAGTACAGATAATTGGATGAGCGAAGCGAAGAGTTCAATTTCACTGACCCCCCAAACAATTTAGCTCGGGTGTTTTTTTGGTTTGTTTTTCTGTCTGTTTGTTCGCCACGATTCCGGGTAAACAGCATATGCGATCTTGATGAAAATTGGAGGGGACCTTCGTTTTTTCTGAACTTAGACTTGCCACGTTTTTGGGTACAATTGAAGAAATATTTCTCATGAATATCGTACTTTAACGATTTGTTTCGATTTTTATTGCGATATTTTCGTGAAATTTGGGCCGATTCTGACCAAACGGGTGGGGCTACAACGTTCATATTTCACATGGACAATACAGTTATGGTGATGTAGTACCTTTGAAAGAAAAAGTTGAAAAAGTTAGCCAGAATCCATAGAAATAAAGGTTTAAATATGAGTTTTTTTAGGTTTTATAATAACAATCAACAAGTAACAACAGAAACTTGACAACAATCAACTACAATGCATTCAAAAAGCACTTGCAAAGGAAAAGTGGTCCTACGCAAACTAAAACTTACAAAAAAGTTCATCCATCAACGCGGCGGGACTTAATGAAGCAGGGTGTTGCAGTGGCGTGGTTGTCATATGGCTATTTAAAGGTTTTTAATAACCAAATATAAACCATCATTTGGTTATTACTTGAGATTTACAGTTAATTGTCAATTGGTTATGAGAAGGTTCATAATAACCAAGGTTGTCAATTGGTTATGTATTGGTTATTATACGATTCTCAGAAAAAGTAGTAAACCAACTAATAACCATGGTTGTCAGTTGGTTGTTACTTGAGGTTTACAGTTGGTTGTCAATTGGTTATTAGAAGGTTTATAACAACCACGGTTGTCAATTGGTTTGCAATAAGTTATCAAATGGTTATCAATTGGTTATCAATAGGTTTACATTTAGTTTAAATGCATTTTCAGGACTTTCAGCTGGTTACTAGTGGTTATCAAATAGTTATCAATTGGTTATCATGGTTTACAGGAAGTTATCAGTTGGTTATCGATTGGTTTACAAAAATTTTAGTAAGGGTTGTGCTGGCGAGTGTTGTGAGAGTGGATGTTGCAGTTAAGTGTCAGTTCACTGCGGTGTTCGTGTGTGTATAAGATAGTTTGCAGGATGTACAAGCTGTTGAGTGTAGGAGTCAATATTTTGTGTTTAATGAAGTGTCCTTACAATGAGGTTTAGTGTACGAGCCATTTCTTTGTTTCAGCCCTAAAATGATTCTGAGAGCTTTTTTTTGTAGTATGAATATTTTATTGGCATATGAGGAGCCACCCAGAATTCAACTCCATATCTAAGATGTGATTCGAAGTTAGCTGAATAAGCAATTTTAGCTGTTTTTGTGTTTGAAATTGTTTTGACAATTCTTAAGGCATAGATAGTTCGAGTTAATTTTTTAGTCAGTTTGTCACATTGTTTCTGCCAGTTTAAATTCTCATCAATTGCTAGACCAAGAAAATCAGCTGTATTTACCCTTTTATTTCCTTATTTTGGACAGCTTTGATGTTTAGGAGTTGAGGTTTATTCTCCTCTTTAATTCCTTTGTTACTGAAGATTATAAATGTAGTTTTATTGTAGTTTAATACCAATTTGTTAGCGTTAAACCACTGGTTAGCTACCATAAGTTGTTGTTCCGCTTGCGTTATTAATGATTTCATACATATAGCTCCGACAGTGATGCTTGTGTCATCCGCAAACAATAGAGAGTTCATGATTAGGTAGGCAAAATCGTTTATAAATATAATGAAAAGAAGAGGCCCCAGGATGGATCCTTGAGGCACTCCGCATGTGATTTTTGTAGGTGATGATAAATATTGTTTTACATTGTAGTTAGAGTCCATGGCTGTTATCTCCACTTGCTGCTCCCTATTTGATAGATATGATACAATCATGTCCAGAGCTATACCCCTTATACCATAAAATTTGAGTTTTTCTATTAATATTTTGTGGTCAATGCAGTCAAACGCTTTTGACAGGTCACAAAAAATTCCCAGGACAATTTCATTATTTATTTTAACCTCCTATTATATTTTTTACAAGATTCTTAATAGTCCCAAGGGTTGATCGTTTCTTTCTAAACCCGTTTTGTCTTTCTGTTAAAAGGTTATGCTTTTCTATGAAAGATGACAATCTATTGTGAATAATGTTTCTAAAATTTTGGAGAATGCTGGTAAGAGAGAGATAGGACTGACCATAAACACGATTTAGAATGTCATGAGCGAGGGTTTATTTCTCAATTGGAAACACTCCTGTAGGTGTAATCAATTTTACAGAAATCAATCCAGAAATCTATTCAGATCTATACAATGTACCAACAACCTGGATGTTATGAAGTTAACCGTCTCGGTAGCTTAGGGGTAAAGCACTCGACCGGCAATCGGGAGACCGCGTTACGGTACCTCGCTGGGAAGGATTTTTTTATTTCTGGATTGATTTCTTAAAAAGCACATAGATTATTTATATGATGCTCCATTTTATGTGTTTTGAAAACCAAGTGTTGGGAGGGTTGCCTTATTTTAATTGATTCTACGTCATTATTATCTAAACTTCTACGCTATAAATACATAAATTTACTTTGCCCCGTGACGATCGTTGCATATTGCTGTCATAATAAATTTGCACGCACTATTACAGAGCGTAGAACCTTCGGGCGGGG